>PVLD010012750.1:0-58908 GCA_004027595.1 Dinomys branickii
TATCAGATTCAAAATGTGGAGCTATAAATTCCACAGGCAGTTCAGCAGGCGGAGGTCTGCTGCAAAGGCTGCTCCAATGATTCCTTCTCTTTGGGAGAATGTCCCTTAAGCTTTCTGCTGAGATTTGTTCTTCTGTCTTCCCTTTTTTGGGTATCTGATTCAAAATATTGAGCAGTAGATTCCCCAGGCAGTTCAGCAGCAAAGGTCTGCTGCAGAGGCTGCTCCAATGACTTTTCTTTGGGGGAATGTCCCTTAAGCTTTCTGCTGAGAGTTCCGCTTAAAAGGCTGTACAGATGTTGGTTAGCTACTCCCTAGCGAGAGACCTGGGTGAGGTGTGTAAGACCACTCCCCCGCCCTCCCAGGCTTCCCTGCAGGTATAAGGATGGATCTCCTCCCCCACTCGGTGATCTGGTCGCGAGCGCAGATAGCTCACCAGTTTTCGGAGTCCCTGCAGGCAGGAAGGTTCCAAGGTGCCAGTTTTTTGTGCTATGCTCGCGATCCGCGGCTCGCAGCCACTTGTTTCCTCGCGCTCTCTGGGTCTGGGGGAGGGAGCGGGATGCTCCGCTCCTATGCTGCTCGCGCCGCCCTGGCCACGGACCACCGGCTGCCGAGGGTCTAGGCTGCGCAACCTGCCCGATGCGCGCGAAATGTTGGACTGCCGGGCTTTGCCGCTGCTAATAAGCCGATCTCTGTCGGGAGTCGCTGGAAAGCTGCGCCGGCTCGGAGGTGGAAGGGACCGAGCTGGCTTTGCCCCCAGGGCGGTCGGACCCAGCCACGCCCCCCTGTCCGCGCGGAGAGTCTCCGGCTCCCAGCGTCTGGGGCTTTCCCGCTTCTCGCTGCGGCAGTTTGGGCCGCCCTACCGCATCTCCCCCGGCAGCTCAGAGAAACACGTTCAGTTTGATCTTCCCAGCCGAGGTCCCGGCATTAACGCTCGCCAAGTCTGTCTCGAGCTGGTGGTGTTTATCAAGGAGGATCACTTCCTTGCTGCTCACCTGGTCGCCATCTTTTGCCGCTCCCGTCTAAAACTACTATTTGACTCAGCTCCTGTGGTGGTGATTATGACCTCACATAGTCACACTGTTTTCATATAGGGAAGCAAAACTGTTTATAATATGTATGACATCCTGGCTAAAGTAGTACAGTTAGTAATAACAAGAATTTCAAGTGTAGCTTAACTACTGGTATGGTAACCATTACTCTGTTACCTCTGACCACAGAAGTAAACTGTAAAATTATGTAACAAAATCAAACATACTTGTACTCGTAGGCAGTGATTTCCCCCTTAATCAGGTGATTTTACCCTTCGTTAGGCAACAGGGAGGATAAAGATATTTTGGGGATGTGCTAAAGTGATGAGTGAGTTCTAACATAGTATGGTCAGGGCTGGAAATTAAATGATGATCACCCAAGATTGGAGAGAGGAGACAGGAGGGAAAGAATAAACTAGAATACAAAAGAGTAGTCAGAAAGGGCAGAAACGGTGTTTACTCACTTGAAAATTTAAATTCAGGAAGTACTTGAGGAAAGAGAGAAAGTGAGTCTATGAAAATAAAGGTGAGAAACCTAAACATTGAAAATAATGGAAAAAGAGAAAGAGAATGAAGGTGAAGAGAAGGGGAAAAAAGGAAATGAGAGAGAGGAGAGAAACATAGAAAAATTAAAAAAAAAATCCCCAATACAAAAATAACTACCGAATGCAGAAGAAAACACAATGACATCCAGATGGGAGAGGGATAGCCAATCAGACAAACAAGGAAGAATGAAAGTAGAAAAATACCTCTGGTATTTACAGTTCTGTGACCGTGCTCATATTTAATCTCAGAAACGTGTTGGGTATGGAGCTGATCTTGGCCTCTGGATGTGGGGCCTCAGACTAGACTTCTGCTGGTGGAGTTCTCCAGGGTCTAATCACTAGCTCCTCACTGCTGTATCACACACTTCTACAGTGCTGGTCTCTCCAATTCCTCTGCCCATGCACCTGGACTATAGTTGTTGTCCTGGATCTCAGGTCTTGTGGTCACTGTCAGTCTATTCAACAAAGTCATGTTTCCTTACACTCCTCATAAAGACTCTGCTATCTCTGAGAAAATGGAGGAAGTATGGGGCTTGGACTCACTCTGCTCCCAACCCCGCTATCCCAGAGAGCTCTGTGTACTTTTCAACTTAGAATTACAATGTAAATGGTGAAATGTCTGAGGTAATTATATACTATTGTCCCGGAAATCTTCCAAATGCATTCATATGCCAGGCACTAGAAACTAGCAGAGGGAACTATAATCAGGTTTGTGGGATTGGAGCAAGTTCCACAATATGTATAGCAGTGATTTATTCTTGAATTTATGCCTCAGCATTATAAATTTTTCTGTTTATATGTATCTTCTCCAGAACAGCAGGGCCTCAAGAAAAAGAATTTGTCTCATTTCTTCTCTTTCTGACACAGTATGAATGCCTAAGAGGTCCTTGAAAGGGAATAAGCTGTCTCAATCGTACCGCTGACCAGTTATAAGGTTTTTGCCCTGTGGCTTAGCTTTGCCATGTACCATCAGATTGTTCTTGCTGATAACTTTTTCTATCACTGTCTTTATAAACAATGCAGTGTAATTTGCATTGCTCTGTGAATCATATCTCCAGATGTCAGAAATCTTTAGAGACTTGGACTCAACATAGGCATCTGGGTTTCTTCCAAATAGAAGCAAGAATTCAAAATCTCATCACATGCTTCATTTAATTACTCACCAATTCACAGGTTTGAGTTTTTCATGGTGCTAATGGAACCCTCAAGAAAGCTTAGAGAATGATATAAAATGTCCTGATATTTTAATGTTGCTGAGAGTAGTGAGTGTTAGATATAATTTAATCTATAGGAACTAATAGCTTTTGCAATAATGGTGCCTCTTAACTATCAACTGGAAAGCTACTCAGAATAATTGGACACATATTCTAACTCAGAAAAATGTTGCCTATTTCATGTGTTTTTGATTTAAAGCCTGGAATGATTGGTTCAAAATTTAATAACATCAGTGAGCTACATACAGTTACAGTTTAATATAGTGATCATTTTTTGAATTCCTAAACGCATGAAATTTTAAAAAATGAATAAAGATCCTGGAATACATTTTTTGCATCTTTATATCTTAATACCTATATATATGTGTATATATATATATATATATATATAACTTAATTAAATACTCTAATTTTTAAGAGTGAGAAACATGAATGAAATTTGTAATGCTTTGTGATATGACAGCAGAACAATGTGCAGATGATGGAGGGGGAGTGATGACATTCAATTTGGGGATCATTCACTAAAGGAAGTCTTCCATTAGAATATGCAGGGCATGTCCCGGTTCTTCTATCAAGTGGTTCTGAACATGGGAAATATTGTACCCTGACTTTCTTTTTTCTGTCATGAAATGGTCCCCTTCAGTGTAGTCAGACCTCTCTATATATTCACTGCACTTATCCTTGTATTTTTATACCAGGAATCAAACTCAGGACCTTGCACTTGCCAGGCAAGTGCTGTGCCACTGAGCTGTATCCCCAGCCCCATTGACCCCTTTTGTCTCCTCCTGCCTGCAGGGTTGTATCAGCCAAAATTTGTTCCTGGAACTCAGTGCTGAGTGTGCAACTTAGGCAGAAGATGCTCCAGAAGTTCAAAGGATGAGAATAAATGATATAATTCATTTGCTTTACTTTGTGTTTCTTTTCTTTTGAAAAACATTTGTTGAGTTCTATTTAAGTACCTACGACTGGATTATAAGAAGCATTGTATGTTAGTGGTTATTATATTTATAGTGGTATCTTGAAAGAAATTTTAATGCCTAGGGAGGATTGGACACTATGCCTGCTGTGCCACACTATAAGGTCCAGGGTGGGCACCCAGCCACTGCTCTGCTGTAACATGCTTCTCCCAGTGATCCTAAATTCAGAGTCTGTAAAGAATTAATGAAGCAGTTTAAGATAAAAGAAGACAATTTATTTGAGGATGGGGAAGGTGGAAGACAGAGATGATGGATAGCTACTAAGGACAAGTAGGGAGAATTCAAAAGTGAACACCTGGTGGATATTTTTGTCTTTCTCTCCATTTATTGAGATCTTTGTCCCACATGGGCTCTTGGAGTCTGACTGGTTCCCTGGCTTATCTTTCATCCTAACTTTGGATTTCTTCTGGCCCTGTGATCTTTCTGTCCTTTGATAGAGGGTGGGGGCCTTAGGGTCAGGTAGTTTAGGCTATAGGATTAAGTAGAGGGAAATTTTGTGATTCTTGTGTTAATCACTACCTAGGATCTTCCAGGTCCTGTGTTCTTTGTCTCTCTCTTCCTAACTGCTTGAGTTTAGCTGCCTTTGTCTTTCTAATTCCTCAGAGTCTAGCTGCCTTTGCCTTTCTAATTGCTAGTCTGGATCAAGAAGTCAAAACTGCCTTATTAACTTTTAATAAAACTCAATGAGACTTTCACCCTGTCTGTTCCTATTCATATATGGGAAAGAAACTCCCAACCTACTAGATGATTAGTGCAAATTCAGCTTCTCAGAATTGAAGAATAAATTTTAGAAACAACAGAGATTAAGGGCAGAGTATATTTACGGCAGGAAAGAAAGCTTCTGTCTGAGAGAGAGACAGAGAAAAGAGATACCTAGTGGCTTTCCAAGGAGCCTGCATTTCCTAGAGATTTTTACAGACCAAAACCTTGAGATGAGGTGGGTCAAAGGTGGGGAAAAATGGGAAATCACAAGGTGGGCATGAGGTGGGACAAAACTGTAGTCAACTAATAATGTTATAGGCGGCTGAGTTAGATAGAAATATTATAGGCTGTCAGACAGGGCCCGGCCTTCGAAGGAGCCAACATGAAAGACAAGATACATATTTGCTGAGGGCCGACTAAACAAATACATGCACATACCTCCCTAGGTGTAAATATCAGGCCTTGATATTCTAAATAGGTAGCAAACACCTTGAAGAGTCCCTGACCCAACCCCTTACAGGAAAAGCCCCAGTCTGTATTTATGCCTGCTTGCTATGTGCCTGGCTTCCCTATTTGATCTCAATTTAATCAATTTTACCTGAACAATTCTTATCCGCTGACCATAGCTATGTCCATTTTCCCCTTACCTTGGACCAGCCTCACCTCGTGGTTTTGCTCTATAAAAGTCCCTAGAAAAGACAGTCTGGGGCAACCTTACAGGGCCCCACTTCTGTCCCTCTCTTGGACAGAAGCTTTCTTTCCCTCAATAAATATATTCTCCTCTTAACCTCCATTGTTCCTAAAATTCATTCTTTGATTTTAGAGAATATGAACTTGTCCCAGATATCATTCAGGTTGGGAGCTTTTATTTTCCTGGATTAATAAGATTATGAGCACAATTGCTCAGGTAAAATTGATTAAATTGAGATCAAATGGGGAAGCAAGACATGCAGCAAGCAAGCATGAACACAGAGCAGGGGCTCTTCCTGCAGGGGTTGGGTTAGTGGCTCTTCAAGGCTTCCTCAAAGTGATTGATGCCTATTTAGAATATCAATCCCTGATGTTTATCCTTATGAAGTACATGGTGTCTTTGTTTCATCTATTGTCTTGAGGTCTGTCCCTCAGCAAAGGGGTCTTTGTCCCCCACATTTGCAAGGTATCTTGTCTTCTGTACTGGCTCCTTTGAGAGCGCAGCCCTATCTGACAGCCTATAATCTTTTAAAATCTAAATTAGCTGTCTATGACACTACCTAAAATGCCCTCTCTCCCTACAAAATGTAAGATTATATAACAAGCATGCTTGGAAGATATTCTACGTGTATCCTGATGTGCTATACATTCTAAGAGGTATTTCTTGCCTGTGTTGAAAGTCAGACACTTCTCTGTTTAAAAAACGTACTTCTTTTCTTGGGACCATAAAATTAAGTGAAATAGATTAGACATAGAACCTTAAAGTATCACATGATTTCTCTTATATGAGAAACCCAGAGTAAAAATGAATAATGAAATAAATGACAAATGATAGTTTGTTACCAAAGGGGAAGAGGATCAAGTTATGGTAGCAGGTGGTGACATAGGGGAAATGCTACCTGGGAGATACTCTGAGTTTTCATTCCCTGAAGTCAAACAATGAATTCTAAGGAACAACTGAGATCAAGAGGAGGAACATTTATTGGGGAAAAGGAATGGGGAATAGGAATAATCCTTGAGAGGCGGAAGGGATCCCAAATGGGTTGTCAACTAACCTACTTCTTAGGAAGCTCCATAGAGCAAAATCATGAAGTAGGTACAGTGTGGGACAAAGTTTATGAAAAAGCAATAAGATTACAAGTGTAGCTTTTTAGGTAATATCAATCTATCAGTAACAGGGACGTATAGATGACATCATTACCTTTGGTCAATAATCTGTAGTCTTGTCTTTAGTCTTAGTTTTAGTAGTCTTAATCATTTTAGTCTTAGACTTAGTTTTAGTCTTAGTGGGTGGAAGAGGATATCTCATCCCTAATGAAATAATGGTTCCTTAACATAGGAAACCTCAATAAATGGTACTTATCTCAAAAGTTTTGAATATATTGCTCAAATTTCATTTATCCCTTAGGGAAGGATGTAAATCTGGCCATTATGAATGTAATCTTCTTCAGTTGCACCTCCAGACACAGTTTTGCTGTGTTATTTTTTTCACTGACTCCCTCAAGGGCCCAGCCCTGTCTGACTGCCTCTAATATCTCTACCTAACTTAGCTGTCTATAATATTGGGGGGAAAGGATGGGATAAGAACTGAATAAAAAAGGAATTGGTATGAGTTGTGTACATGTACCGACTCCACACAAGGATAGTAAACATTACATACTACATATATAGAAAAAGGAAAAACAATAAAATAATTGGAAGCACAAGAGAGTGGTATCTCTCTGAGGGTCCATAGCACTGCATATGCAAACAAAGAAAACCATATTTGACATTATTTACACATTATTTGTAATAGAAAAATTTTCTTACATTCAAGATTTTGATCAAAATGTATCCTTAATTTTGATGCTGTGTATTCTACTAGTACTTATTTTTACCCCTCTTATTGCACAGCCTTATTATCCTGTAGTGAGATTGTTGGAGATGAGAATTATTCTTTAAAATTTATTTTAAAAATAAAGAAGGAAAACATATTAACAGACAGACATCCATGTACAAAATAGCACAAGAACAATATAAGCGATACAGAGTTACAGACAAAGTGGTAGGAAATTAACAATTGTTGTTGTATTACATATTGATATTTTCAAAGTTGTTTCTGAGGAGAACAAATAGAGACATGAAAGATTGATCAAATAATTAATCATTCACTGTTCTTTTTAATAAAACAATAGAAGTTAGTAGTTCAACTATGATAGCAATCCTGTATATGTATACATACATAATTTCCCTTCATACATACATAATTTCCCTTTTTTTCTTTCCTCTTTTCACTCACCCAGTTGCTCTTTACTTTTGAGCATGTTCTTTTCATTTCACAGTTTCTGTCCTACCTCCTAATTTTTATTCAATCCATCAGGTTTTCACACTAGTGAGGAATACTTTGCTTACGCATGGAGGTCTCGTTTATTACATTTATAAGTATGGTCTCTAGTTATGATCATTTATCTATAAAAGCCTCAAGTTTATCTTTCTTTATAGCTGAGTAATATTCCACTATATAGAAGTACCACATTTTTTTTTTATCCATTCCTCAGTGGATGGAAATTTGGGTTCCTTCAACAATTTAGCAATTACAAATCGTGCTGCTATAAACATGGGTGCACATATGTCGTCATGATATAATGTTTTCAGATTTTCTGGGAAAATACCCAGAAGGGAAATGGCTGGGTTGAATGGGACCTCCAGACCTAGTTTGTTGAGGAATGGAGATGACAATTAGTAGGATACAAGGATACAAATTGTTAAGTAAAAAAGAATCTTAGATGTACAAGTATGTGCCAAAGATAACTTGAACTGAAAATTATACTATAAAAGAACACGTTCAGAAGAGCTCCTGAAAGAGTTGGTAAAATATATATAATAGCTATGTGAACCACAATCTTAACACATTAATATTCTAAAGTGGAGAGTTTAAACCTCTGAAATCTTTGACAACAGTCTTATTTAAAAGTGAAGTCTAATCATATTTCTCTGACTTTTCCCTGGCCTTAGTGAAATTTATCTAATGATTAGATTGAGGTTAAACTATGTAGTAGACTATTAAGATTCAGTTAGTCTTTTCCCTGCTAAACATTGTCCAAAGTATGCATTCATAAGCAAAAATAAATATTATCATTTTACCAGAGTAAATATCAGTGTCGTGTACATATTGTTTGCTAGTAAAAATAACACCAAGTACAAGGAGCCAGGAAGATATGCTATAAATTGCCAGTAATTTTCTGGTCCTATAGTTCTAGAACTGAATCAGATCTCCATCGTGGCAGACCTCGTGCCTGGTATATCCAAGAAAAAGAGAC
Organism: Dinomys branickii; assembly: GCA_004027595.1. NCBI lineage: Eukaryota > Metazoa > Chordata > Mammalia > Rodentia > Dinomyidae > Dinomys > Dinomys branickii. The sequence goes on from PVLD010012750.1 coordinate 8,456, forward strand.
ATAGAAGAGTGTGTGTGTGCACACATGTGCATGCATGTGTCACAGAGAGAAAGAGAACAGAGAAGACCAAAAGGAAGTCTGATTGCATCAAAGCTTAATGCCCTCTTCTCTCCAGGAACTCACTAGATTGATAAGCCATCACCTGAACACTAACCAACTTCTTCCAAGGAGAGAAAGTTGTTTGTAATAGTAAGAAAAAGTTGTTCTATTATCTTACGTGTCTTCCCCTTCAAAATATACAATGCAATTTTTTTGGAACCCGTGTAACCCATATCGTTGCACTTGGACATTGCTCTTTATCAGAGAAATGAAGGTTTTTGTGACTGTGACTGAATGATTCAAATTTCTACTATCAAAGAAAGCCAGTGGTGCAGGGGAAAGTCAAATATAATTCAGAAGCAATTTTATTTCCCAACACTTTTCCTGGTGTTTGGGAAAACGAAACTTTTCACTTAGACATTTTCCACTGACATCCACCCCATCCTTTACCCATACAAGTAGCTCTCTGGCCAGATAAGCAAACAGGTTCGCTACATCCTGTTATCTCACTCTCAGGCAAACTGAGGACATCCCCATGTGGAGAACTTTAAAACTGTCACTTCTAAATAACTGGCTTTGTTTTGTCTCTGTAATTAAGCTTGCTTTCCTTTTTCTGCCACAGAGGTCTATATAAGGCTCTCTCACCCCATGCCTGAGGCTCAGGTTTTGGAATGCTGAAATGCTCTGTGTCAACCAGCATAACAAAGTTCGGTTCCCTCCACTTCTCCAAGTACTGCTCAGATAACTTGCCATCAGTGAACTAAAATTGCTGTAAAACTGGTAGTCTAGGATTTCAAAGAAAACTGGGTATGCCACATAATTGCACTGGCTGCTCTAGATCCAAATGCATACACATTCTGAAGCACAGCCTAAAAGCAAGGCTGAATTCTAGGGAAGGTTATTAAATTTCTCAACTTTCACTTTTAAGCTCCATCCATCTTCTTTTCCTATTAAAACTTATTAAAATCTATACACAAGATAGCTAACATAGTTCTACTACTGACTTCTGCTTTATTGAAAGGAACAATATTTAATTGTTTGAGCAATCTTACATGTCTATATTTGTTTATCTGAGTAACCAATTTGAAGATATCAGCATGTAATACAATGACCATTGTTAATTTCCTATCACTTTGTCTAAAAGTCTGTCCTGCTTACATTGTTTTTGTGTTATTTTGTCAATATATGTGTATGTGTTAATATATTTTTATTCATTCTTTTATCTTTAAAATTAAAAAAAAATCCCTAGATCTGACCAAATCATTTTTCTCTTGCTCTTTTAGGTGTTATCTCACCATATCTGTGCCATTTATTTATTTATGTACTGGTCCTTACTTACTTCTCCATGCAGAGGTAAGAGTCTTTAATCAGCAGATACACCAGCATTCTTTCTGCCTTTTTCATGCACGTGTTGGATGGTATACCTCTTATAGATTTTTGGAGTACATGTTAGTGCACTAGTTAATTGCTTTTTGTTCAGATGACATTTCATTCACACCCACAACTTCAAGAGAGGTATAGGTTGATTTACAGTTTTAGAGGTTTCAGTCCGTGGCTGACTTCTCCAGGCAGAGCTGGCGTGGGCGACAGGCATAGCAAAGGACAGGAACTCGCCCCTTGGCTACCAGGAAGTAGAGCGACTAAAAGAAGGGATAAGTTGGGGAAGAGAATACACATTCTTCCAAGTCACATCTCCCAGTGACCCATCTCCTCCCACCAGGCCACAGTTCCTAATAGCACATTTGGCTATGAACTCATGAATGGATGAATCCACTGAAGAGTACAGTGGACCTGTGATCTGATTATCTTTCAGAGGCCCCATCTCTGAATATATGAAATTTTTGGGAACATTTTAGACACAAACCAACATGCCTCAAAATATGGAGACTTAAAATAGCTGTATAATTAGCTTAAAATTCTATGTATTTTTCCTCATGTTTAATAAATTTAGATGGCTTCAGAAAGTCAAGTACTGCATATTTTCTCTGTTTCATGAACTGTGAAAGGAAATTTAAATAGGAAATTACAGGAAAGTAGAAATGATGTCATTAGAAAAGAGAAGAAAGTCGGAGGAGGGGACAAGAAGGAGAAAAGTGATAGCGGAGGGGTGAAGCCAATTAAAGAATGTTGTATGTATGTATATATAAATTTGCCAAAAAATATAAGCTCACTACTCTTCATAACTAACATGAATTAAGGAAATTTAAAATAACAAAAAAAAAAAAAAAGAGAAAAGGAAAAGTCTATGCAGTGTAAATATTCTGTGGCACCAACTGGTGAGTCTCTTTTCTTCAACTTGGCTCTCTGTAAGCAGATATGGAATCATCAGAGGGCCAGTAGGTTGAGCCTGGTGGAAAAGAAAAAGTCACATAACTCAGGGCAAGTTAAAACAATTGAACCACCATAGGCCACAGACACAAAGGAGGGCAGCTAAACTCAGCAAGGGTAGAAATAAATGATTTGCCAGAATACAGAATCCTGGGCTAAATAAAATTTATTTTAAGCAATTAGGTCTTAGAATGATCTGCTACACAACAACAATTGGGTGATAAGGCAATCGGTACACAGAATTTGGAACTGGCATGATCCATGGATTGGCAGTCAGAAGAGTGGGAGGAAGAAGTTGGAGGATGATGAAACAGAGTCTAGAGAAAACTCAAGGCATCATTCAGAGTAGCCTAAAAAAGTAGACACTGTCAGGTAGTATCAGCATCACTGGTGAAATGATTGCCTACCTGGAAGCTACAAAAATGTAAGCAATGACTTGTTGCCTTAATTAAAGACATATCTAGTTCAGAGTTTTTTTTTTTTTTTTTTTTGCGGTACTGGGGATCGAACTCAGGACCCTGCGCTTGCTAGGCAAGAGCTTATTCCACTGAGCTATATCCCCAGCCCCCTAAAGACATATCTAAACTTTACGCTGTGGATATCAACTTATTGGACTTAGGCACATATTTCATATCATTAGCAGGACACAAAAGGAAAAATGGAAGTTACTTAGCAAAAAGTCAAAGGTGTTTCTCAGCTAAGCTAACCAAAGAAAATAAGATTCTTAAAGCCAAAGAAAACCTATAGTGAAGGCTGATATCTTGAAGACTTTATACTTAAGGTAATCTCTAGTGCATTGTCTCAGAAGGAGGAAGGACCTCAGAGATGAGGTCGAATAGGAGTCACATGCATCTAAAATCGTTTTGGATAAATTTCAAGAGACAAATATGATTTGCAGACTATTTAGCATGTGGGTTTGTTCATGGACCTAAGAGCACTCAAATGCACAGAACGCCAAAACAGTCTATGAAGTTTATATTTCATTTATATCATTGACAGCTTACTCAGCTTATGATTGGGGTTTGAACCTAAAGGCCCACTCAATAATAAATTACCATGCTGTCTTCCAGTTGCAGATGTCCCAGTGCCTCAAATTGGGTAATACTGGGCAAAGGACCATTTTAGGCATCCCTGGACCCTCAGCTATTATCTCATACAGGACCACTATATCATCATCTTGACAGACGACCAGGAATTTCATAGCATTTTTCCTGCATACAAACCATAAACCTATAAAAACTACTCACCAGAAATTGGTGGTGGCAGGAGGGTGAGCATCAATGATCACTTCATGGTCACCAACAAAAAGTGTCTATCAAGAAAATAAGCTGTAAACAAAGCTAAACATCCAACAACAACAAATTAAAAGCACTGTAATACTTAGGCCTCTGCATTTCCTGCCTAATGGATACAGGAAGTATAAGACATGTGGTTGTACCCAACACAATGGGTTAGCCCAGATCTGGTCACTATTAGCAGCATCACAGTTTATAATTAAAGGTCCACCCTAAATCCTCATGTGCTCATAAGTGGGGCTTTGGAGAGGTGATTGTGTCACCTGAATGTGCCACTTCACTGTTAGTCCACTAATGCATTCACAGCTAAATGTGATGTTGGGAGATGAAGCCAGTGGAGGGTCACTGGAGGTGTGGCCTGAAAAGGTCTCGCTCCTGTTTTCTTCCTTGACTATTCTCTCTCTCTCTCTCCCCCGCCCCCATCTTTGCTTCCTGCCACGAGAGTTTTTTCTCCTGTGATTCCCCTCTGTCATGCCACCCTGCTTTGGAGCCAGCCTGCTATGCACTGAAAACTCTACAAACTGTGAGCCAAAATAAATCCCTTCTCCTTGGAGTTGGAGGTGTCAGGTACTGTGGCTCAGTGATGAGGAGGTAACCAAGACAAGCAGTGAGAGAAAATATGAACTGCTCAAGAAATGAATGAAACCACCAGATGGCTGATTGAGTTCACTGCAGCTAAGGGACAGTATGTTTTATGTAATAATATTCTGCTCTATTAAATTTAATAAATCTCTCCTTGATATAAAGCCAGGCACTTGCTCTTGAGAGAGCATCAGTCTGCATGGCCTCAAAAGGAAATATTCATCTTTGAAGGGGTATCTCCTGGACCCACGAGCACTGATGTGCCTGACTGGCAGTTCATTGGATGTGTGCATCAATCCAGTTGTTTTATGCCTCTTTCTCAGAGAATCGGAGTCACTTTTAAGTGCCATTAACGTGGGGATTAGATCTACCTTTTGGAAAGTAAATAACTGTGCTTCCTTACTTCCAAAGCTTTCCACATTTTATTTCATTCGTAATAGATACACTGCATATCCATCTTCTTCAGGACTCAGAAACTTAATAATTTAATAGAAAGGAAAAAGGATCGCTGTTCCTAAAGTGTATAAAATCCAGTCCATAAAGGGAGTTAATGCAGTTACAATGAGAGAGTTCATGCAATGTGCTGTGGAAGACAAAATGTCCAGACATGCAACTCAACTGCTTCCTGGGAAGACAGCAGTGGGCAGACACTGCTGCTCGGGCTGTTTCCAAACCCAAGGATTGCAAAGAACATGTGCAGCAGCCTTTGTTCCCCTTCAAAATCATTTTGGAGTGGATTGACAGCAGGTGGTCAACTTGTAACACCCAGATGAACGGAACCAGCGTGGTGCTGGGTGTGGGAGGCTCACCTGAGGATCATTGCCAGCAATATAAAAGGCAGAACAGGAAAAGAAGAAAACCTGTTGGGAAGCTGTAGAGACTTGTTGGTTTTCTTCGAGGAGCTTTATACACTGGCTTTCCTGATGAACTCAGCTGCTATCATTGAAGGAGCTCAGGGCCTTGTTGTCACTGAGAAAGGCTATGGTTCACTTTGGGGCAGCTCTGGTCCTCATTTTGAGCACTGATTCCTGGCTCCAGAGGGGAAGATAGTGCACTGTTCAAAGTCCTGGAGAAGCTTGTCATGCTGGTTTTCCTGATAGGAGCTCAGCTGTTCTTAATTTTGGAGAAGCTCGGATCTTGCTGTCACTGAGGAGGGCTGTGGTACTTTTCGCGGGAGCTCTGGTTCTTACTTTGAGCATTGCTTCCTGGTTCCAGAGCAGATCCCTCAGCATAGACCAACACAGATCTTTCATCCTGCTGGCACAGACTCTCTAGCTTCCCCCACTGATGTTTGGGCCTTCCCAGGGCAGATCCATGAAACAGACCTTCATGAGACATTGTCATGGGCTCTTAGTCTTCAGCGGGACTCATGCAGGACATTACTGCGGGATCCAGGGCCTCAGCTGGATTCTTTGGTCTTTAGTGTGTGGACAGATTTCCTGCACTCTTTTTGTATATAATACTTTGGGTGACTATTATAAAATAATCCTATAAATCTTGTGTCCTGTATTGTTCCCCTTGCAGAATCCCAGACTACCATATCTTTCTATTAATATTTGAATTTGTGTTTAAGGCTTTCTATTTTTAGAAGCTCCTGGAAACATCCTTTCTGCTAGTTTCTCATCAGTAACTATTTCCTGATGAATCTTCAGCATCCTTTCCCCCCTGAGTGAAACAAAAGACTTGCATCTGCCCTAGACAGTTATCTTATCCTTCTCCCAAGGTCCACAGACACTTTCATGGCATGAGCAACTGAATCAAGGGGAGAATGTGATTTCTTATCAATTTGTTTTTTTAAAAATGGATGTACTGTCTGTTTTGTGTAGGTGCAGCGGGGGAATGCAGAAGTGGCCGCCATCACTACATGTGCATGGGCTATTGCTCAGTATTTGAGATTGATGGTAACAAATACAGGTTGATAGGAAGACATGTTGGCTAACGACCTAAAGAAAGGGCGGCAACGTGAGGATAAGATCTACAGGAAGACCATTCCATATTTGGCATGAAAATGAGTGTGAACATCGTGATAACAGAGCTAAGAAAACATTATTTAATGATTCTGTTCCCCCTTCGTATGTATTATGAAAGGTTTAACAGCATAATAGCATGACTTGAGCACTGAAGAACGGGAAAGGATAAATATATCTTTTGGCCTTGGTAATAACTTCAAAATGCATTTGCCTTTGAGGAAGTGGTGCCATGACTTTAAGAAGACAGCTCCTATCTTCCTAGTTGAGAATCAAGGAGTCCCTGGTGTTCCTCCACACCTCTTGGAGATGCTTCAATAGGACTGATTGTCTAGCTGCCTATTACAACAGGTCCCCTGTCTGCCTGAGCCAGCGACTGGCTTCAGAGTATATTAAGGTGTATTCTCCTCTAGTATCTTCTAGGAACAGGGGGTACAGACTTACTTCTTTACAGTAGGAAGACTAAGGCCTTCTTGATGCAGTAACCACAAAATCCCTGGAGTCATTCAGTAGTTTCTAAACTCACAGGAAGATACCATTTATTTATTTATTTTTCAGCACTGTCACTCCATCTCTTTTCTCCTTCATAAAAGTAGTAGCCATCCCTGATGGAGTCATATAGGGAATACAGATAGCTTATCATTCTCTTGAGATTTTGGACAGTCTTGTTATTAGAGAAATGAAAGGGCTGGCAATTAATCCAATGATAAGCTGCTAATTATTATATTTGGATTATAAATAATGTACTCTAGGAGTTTTACATGCTTTGTTTTGTTGAGGCAGAGTCTCAACAAAAGTTGAGTAGTTCAGGCTCGCCTTACACACACAGTGATATTCCTTTCTCCGCCTCCCTAGTGCTGAGACTGTAGGCATGTGCCACCATGCTTGAGTTTTACATTAACTTTTACCTATTAATTCACAGATAGCCATCAAAGTAGGTTCAACTATTACCAACTTACACGTGTACAAAGTGTAATCTGCAATACCACAGTAATTAAGAGTTTTACCAATTACTAACTTTGGTCCACTAAACAAACACATGTTCTTCTAACTTCAAAGGCTATGTTCTGATCATTAGTGCAGGAGGATATTCTAAATAATTGTAATTTTTAAATAGGTCTAATAGTTCAGGATTTCAATATGTGGTGAGTCCATGATTGTAATATAAAATATTAGAGATAAAGAAACACATTGATTTAAATCCAAAATAGAATATAAATAAAATAATATCTCAAAAGTTATTGAAAGAATAATGTTACTTGTGGATAGCTTTATGTATTTTTAACGTATATACATTTCTGTTCATGGACTGATGAGTGATTAATGAAGGGATGTTTATAGTAGTGTAGTTCAAGTTAGGAAAAATTGATCAAGTATGATTGTCTTACTTACCTTGCTTATTTCATAGGAAAAATACACAACAACCAAAGTTAAGTAAGGGAACGTTCATTTGTCTCACAGTTTGTAAAGGTTTCAGTCCATAGTTGGCTAGCTCCAAGAAAGGGTACCATAGGACAGGAGCGTGTGAGAGCAAAAAGAGCCCATGGCTGGCCACAAAGCAGCAAAGTTACAAAGGATCAACAAGGAACAAGGGATGACTGCACCCATATTTACCTCCTTTATATTCTCTGAGTTACTCTCCTTTATGGTGGGTGACTGTCACACACAGGTTGGAGCACCCTTAATTTTAGCATTGCACCATGAATTGATCCCACTGTATCAAAATCTTAATCTAGCATCGCATACTTTAGATCCTGCCGCCTCTGGGAAGCCCCACATATGACTGCATGAGGCTTTGGGAGGACATCTAGGTGAAAGTCATAATAATGATGAAATTTACTTTTGCTAAGAAAAACAAAGCAGTTATTATTCCTAGCTTGAAAACTCCAGGGCAGAGAGTGGTTACAAAGACCTATTGAGAACAGTCACTACAGAACAAAGATGGTTGATGGGAATCTGGACCCTTGGCAGGGAAATGTTGCCAGGGATAATTCAGCCTGGCAGAGAAAGAAACAGGTGCATGAACACTGGAACCTGCATCGCCTGCTGCACTCAGATTCCCTGGTAGAACTTTCCAGTATTGCTACCCACCCAATAGTCATGTGACAAGAGAGGAAAGGCTATGTGTGCTACAAAATCAGCCCCTGAGAACATTTAAAAGGGTAGGAAAGGATAAGAAGAAAATAGATTTTCAGGAACCAGTAAAGAATATCTAATGCAATAACTACATATGAAGTTGGTTTTTATGGGACTATAAGTGTTATGCATTGTCTATATTGCATAACTCTAGAAAAAAATATCTTTCCTCACTCAAGTTCATCACATTGTAGATATCGGAAGCTGGACTCAACCACCTGTTTTGTAAGAGATTTTCCCAGAGGCAGACCCTGGGCAAAGAAGTGGGGTAAGGATCATTTTTTTGAAGAAGGCTTCTGTTGTGGCTTGTGTCTGGATGTCCTCCTAAAGCCTTGTACAGTTATAGGTAATACTTTTCTAGAGGTGGCTGGATCTACAGTGTGTGATGCTGGGATTGATTCATGGTTCAATGCCAGGACTGAGGGCACTAGGATTGAGAGTGTGAGTGCTGCCTGCCCTAAGCGGTCTGGGTAGAATAAAAGGGGCAGAAAGTGGTGTTAAGGTACTTTGCTTGTTCTGCTATTTTCTGCCTCTCCTGAAGTATTCTCCTCTGAATTCCTGTCTGCCAATGGAGCAAGCCAGTGATGGACTGAAAGCTCTACGAACTGTGACCTAAAATGAACCTTTCCCCTCTGATATTGGGTGCCAGGTATTTTGTCTCAGCAATGAAAGAAAAGTGACTCTGATTTACCTACTAGAATTTCTATATAATGTACAGGACATCTAGTTAAATTTGAATTTAATACACACTACAAACAATATTTTTACAAAACCATATCTCAAATATAACATCAGACTTACTTATGCAAAAAAACCCACAACAAAACAAACCAAAGCAACAACAAAATCTATGGTTTACCTGAAATTCAAATTTTACTTAGATGTCTTATATTTTTTATTTCCTAAATCTGACCATGAGAAAACAATAGGTAGAGTCATTAAACCAGATGAGAAGTCAGATGCACTGTGATGTCTAAGGAAGCCCAGTTTCAGTCTAATTCTGCAGGGAGATCTGAATATATGTGAACCTTCAGAGTTAGTCCTGCCTTGAGAGAAAGGAACTCTCACATAACAGGATTTTTGTCAGTTAGTCTGCCTACGCTTCAGGTAGGGGTAAATGTAAAACTCTTAACTTTCAGGTACTTGGGGATCTTTCTACCAACTGGTCATGTTGATCCAGTGTCCAAGGCATTTGTGGAAGATTGCAGGCAGAATTGGTTAATTTCTTCCAAATCACACAAAAGCCAATGCATGGATACACAGATATGGTAAGATGGGTGCGTGATAAAATGGTTCTGGGAAATGCTGGATCATTTTAATATTTCAAAGAAAAGAAAGTATTAAAATTCTCTGGGAATCTTACATGATAATCTTGAACCTACAGCTTCCCTTAGAAAAGCGGCAAAGTTCATGCCTTTGAATGAGTCCAGGGCCCACTCCATTATCACTGTGGTTATTAATTTCTGACTGCCCACCAAATGCTTGCATTTGTTCTCCCTCTCAATCGCTCTTGAATGGAAGGTTTGCTACCAGATGGTACAAGCTGCGGTCTCACAGGTACATTTACTCATACATACAGGCAGCAAACACACCTCAACCCTGCATTATTTTTTCCACAGTATACATGACAAAAATGAGAGAAATGGGTAAATGTTTTACATAATCCCTTTCATCAAATGTTCACTGAGATGTACCTGGTCTCCATGGCCTCTCAGAATTGTCAAATTTCATTTGTGGAATCACTGTTCACACAGCATTAAGATTGATATTTTGAAAGGAAAATTATATTTTTTGTGTGTGTTCAGAGATATCCAAAATGATTCTAGCACCTTTGGAGCAAACTTACACATTCCTAAACAAACTTACAAATGTGCTCTATAGGGTTTACCTTGTACAGCATATTGTCACAGCTGCTATGCTTCTTCTTATGACTTCCCTGATTCTTCCCCCTTCTTTGATTTCCATACTTCTTTCAAAACACGAACTGCATTCTGATCTTAACCCGTGGTATTTCCTATGACTGAACCACTTCATTGGAAGATTCAGATGTTGCCTGCCTTACCCTACTGATTTCTCATCTCCTCAGAGCATCTCTCTTTAAACTCACATGTTACAGCAACACAAAGAATAACTTGCGTCTTCATCATATTTGCCGTCTTTTCCTGGTTTCTCCTTCCTTGTAACTGATATCAATGACACCAATATATATATATATATATATATATATATATATATATATATATATACACACACACACACACTTATCTATTTTAAGATATGTATCATCTACTTATGTCTATCTATGTATTCTATACCATCTATCTACATCTGAGGTGGGCAAATAATTACTCTTGGATTAGCTGTTCAATCTCAAACTCTGAAAGAGATTCTGGCCTATAGAAGCTATTCAAAAATCTTACTTAAATAAGGTATATTAGTGTACTTAGATTAGTGTATTAATTGGAAGAGGGAAGGAAAGGGAAAGAGGGAGAAAGGAAAGGAAAAGAAAAAGTTGAGGAAAGGAAAGAAGGAAAGAAGTTGGCCTTAGCTTCTAGTTTAAAAAGGGCAAGACAGCCAGGTGTGGTGGCACACACCTGTGATCCCAGTACTAGGGAGGCTGAGGTGGGAGGATTGCTGTGAGCTGGAGGACAGCCTGGGGTACAGAGTGAGTTTCAGACCAGCCTGAACTACATAGTGAGACTCTGTCTCAAAAGAAAAAGAAAAACAGAAAAAAGGATCAAGAAAAGATGGTAAGAGTTCAAGTATCTTGCCATATTGTATTCTTATTTTGTAAATCATCCCTTTACTTCCTCACTTACATTAAGAGCTCGGTATTCTGAAGAAGCCCGCAGTCCTCTTACACTCCACAAGTCCCTCGCCTTACATCCAGGTGTGCACAGACACACCATGTTACTCTTCCTGTGCTTCTTCTTTGAGCCACCTGCTCCGTATTCTGAGGTCAGACCATCCGGCTACTTCCCTCTCTTGTCGCTGTTTAGGAGAATATGATCTCAATCTGCTGCACAGTCCTCCTCTCACTGCAAGCCCCATCTTTATTCTACCAGTACCACTTGCTTCCCACTATAACAGTGTCAGCAGATTCTCAAGCTGTAGAAGCCATGGTCTGATGATGATTTAATAGAGTAAGAAATAGAAAGCTTAATTAAGGAGAGTGCGGCTATAGCATCTGATTTACTAACAGCCTGGGCCCTGAATGTGCAATCCTGACTACCAATAAGGTGTGCTATGAGCCGTGTAATATTGGTACCAAAGAGCAGAAATTTGAAAGCTTGGGGAGTAGGTAGAGCATTATATACTTTTAAAATATTATTATAATTCCTCAAATATTAAGTGGGCTATAAAAACCACACTCACGAAGTGTTTGGTACATTGGGAAACAGTATTCAAAACACAACTAGGATATTTATTTTAAACAGTGAAGTTTGTTTACCTTTTTCTGTGAATTTAGTGTTCTCACTTTTTCAAAGGTAAATTATAAATTGAATAATGTGCCCTTTCCCTTCCTACAGTGGTTTCACCAGTCTTAAATGCTCTGGAAAGCAGTTGTTACAGCAGTCATGGCTGCACATGGTGGCACATGGCTATCCTTTTTCTTATCTACTGAAATTAGGTAAAGACCTGTGACTTGACTTCATCAATAAAATGAACAGAACTTATGTCATTCACAGCAATAATGAAGTTTGAAGATTAGCCAGTGATTTGTCTGTCTATATTTCCCTTGTTTACTTCTCATAGATTTGAGAACATGCACCTGCCTGGGTCGTGAGTGAGTGATTATGCTAGTAAGACGCAAATAACCTAGGATTCAAACAAAGTGGCTTTGATTTCTTAAGTCACTGGGTTAGGGACTTCTTTGTTACTGAAGCATGAGCTCCTCCACCTTATTCCATGGGGTGGAAGCTGAGTTTAGAAGAGAGAACTATGGGAAATATCAGGGTTTGGTTATACATGGGCAAGTTCTAATGTCAAATGATGGGACATAAAAGATGAGTATTATACTCATGATTGAAAGTCAGGGAGAAAACATCAATAAAAAGTACATAAAGAAGAGCTATAAGAAAAACAAAACAAAACACCGAGCCAGGCAGCAGAACCTAGAAATCAGCATTCACAGATAAGATTATGAAAGGTGACACTGACCAGATATCTGTGTTTTTGTCAAGTTCTCTGGGTTGTTTGTAGCATTCTCCTGGGCTGAAGGAGGCATTAAGCTACACTTGGTCCTCGCTAGGGTTAGATCAGGAAGGAAAACAAAATAAATCCATTGATAAATCAATAAATATTGTGATATTTAATTATTATATTGAGTTTTTTTATATTTATAGCTCATGAGAGAAGACTGCTAAGTGAATTGCTCTGATTGTGAATTATCTCAGCAATTATTGCAGAAATATTCTACAGTCAAATGCATTAAGATTAAAGAGGTAACATGATTCTGTATAACAAAAAGCACTGAGTGTTGAAGAACCAATGTAACAATGGTAAAGCTATTAACAGTTCATTACTACAACACACATCCTCAGTGGAAGTGTTATAGGAATGTGACAGAGCACAGCATTGTTTCACAGGTCAGAGTGGTGACTTGGTTAAGAGAACTAAATGTTTATCAGTGCCAGCTGAGCTATAATCCTACCACGGCCACTTCTTACAGGAATGGTCTCTGGAAAGTCATTTGAAGTGTCTGCATTTGAGTCTATTTTTTGTTTGTTTATTTGCACCATTTATTTTTCCTTTTTTAAAATTTATTCTTAAAATAAAAAAAGGAAAACACATTAAAAGACAGACATCCATTTACAAAATAGCATAAGCACAATACAAATAATACAGAGTTACAGACAAAGTGGTAGGAAATTAACAATGGTTGTTGTATTACGTATTGATATCTTCAAAGTGGTTTCTCAGGAGAACAAATAGAGGCATGCAAGACTGATCCAATTATTAATCATTAACTGATCCTTTTAGTAAAGGGATAGAAGTCAGTAGTGCAACTGTGTTAGCTGTCCTGTATATACATATGTACACAATTTCCCCTTCTTTCCTTTGTCTTTTCCGTCACCCCAGTTACTCTTTATTTTTGAGCAGTTTCCTTTCATTTCACAATGCCTATCATACCTCTTAATTTTTATTCACTCTTTCAGGTTCTTACACTAGTGAGATAACATGATGCTTACACATGCAGGTCTGATTTATTTCACTTATGAGTATGGTCTCTAGTTGTGACCATTTAACTATAAAAGCCTCAAGTTTATCTTTCTTTATAGCTGAATAATATTCCATTATATAAAAATACCACAATTGTGTCTCTTTATTTTTAAAGTTAGAATAAAGTCCACTCAAATTCAAGTTGTGTAAACTATGCTTCTACAAATAACCTATTTTGATGCTCTGATGATAATGTGAAATTCTACAAAGGGTCTTGCAGCCTGATGAACTTCTGCAGTGCCTATGAGACACTGAATGTGTGAGCAGGAGGCTGTGTGAGCAGAGACATCTGTGCCTGGTGATTTGAAACACGGAAGGTTGTAATGCCCCACTGCCTATCTGCATGTCACTGGAGATCAAGATGTCAGGTTCTTCTCAAAGGAGCTCTCAGGCATTTCACGTAATACACAAAGGAGCCAAGAATTTCACACCGAAGGCCACAGCTGGGCTCAGCAGCCATCAGTCACCCTGGTGAGTTCCTGCCCCGGCCTCCAGTTCTTTTTCCTGTCCATAACGGTGATTGGTGCCTCCTTCCTATCAGGGTGTCCTGTGCTCTGACTCCGTAAGACTGGCGCAGAATATCCTCAAGCTCAATATCCTGGTGCCCTGAATGCATTCCTTCATCCCCTTTCTTTTCTGCAAAATTATTGCCTACTCACCATCCTTATTTTCTGGGTTATCCTTTAATTCTTAATCAATTAATTAAAATGATCTCAATCAATTAATAAAAATAAGACCAACATTCAATTAAAACTTGTAAAAATCAATACAATATTTCACATGTAAACTAAAATCTGCATTGACCAAAGAGAAATCTTATGTGATTCACAAACCATCCCACTATTTTGAACATTACACATAAAAATGGGAGTGATCCCAAACGAGGGCAAGGTTGCCATGAATGCCTTTCTTTTTGTTTGTCCTTCCAATCTCTGGTATCTTTCTCAGCTTGAGTCTCTTGTTTTAATGTCACAGGGGAAGCATACCAAACTTCACCTGGAGCAACCTTAGGTGGTTAGACTCTTTACAAAGTCACCTTTGGAGCCATGATATCCCTCAGAGCCCCTGCCCATATGGATTTGACTCTCAGCTCAGAATTCTAAGAATTAACCTCCATAAAGACCACCATGTCTAGTAAAAGACAAATATGAAAGCCAAGTGAGATGGAACAAGTCAGGTATCCCAGTAGTCTGAGAGGCTGAGGCAGGAAGATTCCAAGTTCAAGATCAGTCTGGGAGATTTAATGACTTAGCAAAACCTTTCTTTAGAAAAGCAGGGGATGGAGACCTGGAGATATAGATCAGTACAAATTAATTCTCTGGGTTCAATCTCCAGTACCGCCAAACAAACAAATTAACAAAGAAAGGTAAATAATAAAAGCATGTCCAACTGAAGAAAATATGTGTGTGTCCATTTGTAAATTTAGAACTCATCAGTAACTAAAATAGCTAAAGTATTTTTGTTCATGTTGTTTCCCGGAAGAATTTGTCACGACCGACATTGCTCAGAATTTCTGGTAACGCACTGACGCGAACAGAGAGACAAACAGGAGACAGACACGAAAGCAACTTCAGCGTTGTTTCCACTTTCCACAGTGGGGCGCCCCCCGGTGGGAGCTCCCACTGCAAGACCCTGCCAGGCCCCTGCCTGCAGGAGGCAGCCCTGTCTGCGTATCTCCCTGAAAATGGAGAACCACTGGCTCCTTGCCTCAATGCCGATGTGACTCCTGGACTCCCGGAACTCTCCCTTCAACTCTCTGGATCCTGCTGCCTAGTTCACCAGGCGTGGGCAGAAACTGAGGCGTCACTGCTCTGTGCTCATTCTTTTTTACTTCTGCTTCTCCCTAACTCTGAAATCACCCTGAGTTGTGATTACAGACACAAGATTCCATGCAGAAAGAGTGCAGACAGATGGTAAGTGAACGGGAAGCGGGCAGGGGTACGGAATACTCCAGGAGGGCCACTGTGATGCTCCTACCCTCTTGTCATATGAACTGTGTGCACAAAACAGAGAAATCTACAAATGCCTGAATGACAGCCAGGTATGTGCGAATACAGACTCGGTTACTCGCCTTCACTCCATGAAGTCAAACACCTGGCTGTATATTAAATGATGGTAATAAAAAATAACGTGAATGCAAGACTTGAGGTGGCAGCTTTATTGTCGTGTCTGTGGGAATGAAGCCGTCAGAACTGCGATGAGAGCACAACTTTGTCACTAAGGAAGAAGTCATGTCCTTCCCCTCCTCACTCTGCACCCTGCGCCCACCTTTGTGTGGCTGAGACTCAGCTTCTCTCCTCTCACATTCCAGGCAGAAATGATTGCTTTGCAGAGTTTTCAAAGGAAAGCCTCCTGGACATAATTTTTCATTACTTTATTTTTAACAAGCAAGAAACAGGTGATAATCTTTAAAGATAAGTAAGTGGAACTGCTGGCAAAAGAAACATGAGGGGAATGAATTAATTTCTTTATTTCTTTTTTCTTAACTTTTCCCTGAAACCTTAGCAATGTTTTCTGTGATTTTTTTTTTTTTTTTTTTTTTTTTTTTGGTTTGCCTTGTTAAACACCATGAACAGACATTGTCCCCTAATGCAGGACAAGAACAGGTTCCCTCATTAAACTCTGATCACCCCAGGCAGCCTCGGGAGTGTTAAAGAGCACAAAGGAATATCTGCCCAGGACATTCTGCAAAGGATGAATAGTGTGAGCCATAGTTCAAAATACATTTTAGTGAAGGCATTTTAATTAAATTCATTATATAACACTGGTGAGAGCTGCTACATGCTATGCCTCATAAATGTCAGCCATATCCTTAAAACTTCTAAGTCTTGGAAATTAGTAGGATGGAATGAGATTGGCAAGGGGGAGGTGTCACCCTTGGAATATTTACAAAATTATTTTATTTAATTCTCACTACATTCCCATGACATTATATTTAAATCTGGATCTTGCAGTGTGGGAAACCCCAGTTCACAGAATTCTGGGAGTGAGGCCTGTACCACACAGCATCTTGTTAGCTGAACTTGGATTTAATCAGTCAAAGAAAGATACATGTAGATTGCTGTGGGCTTTTAAAGGCAAGGATGAGCCTTTGTACTGGTGCAGAAAATGATTTATTGAAGAGATTTGCTATTCAGTGAGAACTTCAAACAGATAAAGGGATTTGATTAGCAAGGAAGAAGGGGTTTTTTAGTGATGAAAACAGCATGAGATAGAAAAGGAGAAGAAAACATGACAGGACCCATCCTCTGTCAGTTTGTTTCTTCATTCAGCACTATCCAACTCCAAGTCTCATTCAGGGATTGCCTCCAATCCGAAACACAAGATCTGGGGAGAAAGCTGGATGTGGCTCTTCTGGCCCTTACTCTGCCAACAGAAGACTTATGCTTTCATTTCACACCTGAGATACAATGGCAGGACACAAGAGGAATCCCGTGGTTGAGTTTTATTTTCCACAGGAGTAAGGGACACACAGAGGAGTTAATGTCCCCTAGAAACTCTGCAGCCCTGCCTGGAGGGCCAGCAAAGTGGACACATGTTCCGGAGCATGAGGAGCTGGTCATTCATTCAAATTCTTTTGCTTCCTGTGACAGATATATCTACGCATTGTTCAACTTTGTCCCAAATCTGGGACAGATATACACATGTGTTTTTATGGAGCCAAATTTGAAATCAGTTTTTAGGGATATTAACCGTCGGGAAACTTTTTATCAGCTCAGGCTGCTTCTGGAAGATTTCTTGTTTGTTTGTAACAAAAATAAACCAGTTTGGCAAACACACAGCACTGGACCTGCTAATAAAATCACCAAAGGTAACATCAAAGCATCAGCTCAGAAGGGGGGTGTGGCATATGTCATATTCTAAAAACAAGTCCATACAGGGTGGCATGGACAGAATACACCTGCTCCCCCATTGAGGAAATTTTTAAAATCTAATCTAAAAGCTAAATAATTCCATCACTGACATTTTAAAACATTGATAAACATTTCAGTTGCAGGAATTAAGCTAGCCCTGCTTATCACAAGGGACACATCAAGTTCATGAAGTAATATTATCTCCTGATTAAAATAATGAATTCTAAAGTCAAATATAGGTTTTTCTTTCAGTCATGGGTTTGAAGAATTAATAACTGTTGAGCTATTGTCATGTTTCAGGTGCTTTCAATGTTAAAAAGTATTAAAGTCTGGATTATTAAATCTGTTTAAATGAGGGAAGAGAGTTAAATAGACGTACTGAGGCAACGAAGATAACAGAAGGTAAAGCTCCATTTCATTGTCCGATTCATTTCTTTAACTACTTCATTTTATTCCCAGATAGTTTCCAATTTAAGATACTTTATTTCAAACGTTTCAAGACACGCTACAGATTTGAGTAATAGGTCAACGCCTTTTACTTCTGTATCCTACATAAGGATTAGACATGTGCAGACTTACCACGGCCTTATAGTGAGGGGAGAATATTTCACTTGGCCATTGGCTATAGATTTGGCCAGTGACTCACTTGGCTCCAGGGTTACTGTAGACACAGACACAAGCTAATTTTAAATATTTCTGTGATTAGACCTATGCTTTTTTTTTTTTTTTCTTCTGTGAAAAATTCATGTGACATTTTGCCCTTCACTCTTAAACAATAGGACACGAGGAGCCAGGCCTGAACCCGGTTGATTTTTGGGAGCCACGTTCAACCAAGACCGATTATACTACAGCTGAGTCGCCAGCATTAATGGTGGAAGGCACAGTTAAAGTCACTCTTCAAACCACTGAATTTGGTGATGTGGTCTTTCCCACTGGAAGATAGGCTCTACCTTCTTGTTTTTCTTACCAAGAAATAGCAGCTACCTAGAGAGATGACCATATCTTCCTTGTTACTTATGTTATTTCCATCTTTGGTCAAATAATTACCTATTTTTGGCTAAAAGGTGTCATGGGTTAGTTGCTGCTGTCTCTGCAAAGGATAAAGACATGATATTAGTTTTTGCTGTGATTTTCTACAATCTTAAAATACTGTAAAGATTTTATATCACTGGATTTATGCATAGAAAAATTTCCCTTTTGTTCTTTCGATATAAATTCTACTCACTATGTAGAGGCAGAGTAATTTTTTTTTAAACTTTGAGAAATCCACTTGTCACGTCCTGAATTTTCAGACTACATTTATTGTACCTTCACAAAGGGCAAGAGTACATTAGAGCACACAGGCCCCAATAAGAGAAATGCACTGCTTTCACTGGTACAGAATTTGCTAATACCTGGTAAATTAGAATACCGGGTAACACGTATCTCAGCTCTGAAGGTGCATCAGAGTAATTGAGATTCACCGGTGCATGAATATCTATATTGGAATGCAGATGGACTGAAAAATTGGGTTGATGCTTACATCTTAACTTCATACTAAGTCATGTTGAAGAAATGTGAAACATATTTTCTTGTGGAAACTGTTTAATCAGCATCTCTGTGCTCCCAGTTCTGAGTTAATATGCTTAAGCTGTTGCGTGATTCCTATCACCAACTTGGCTCCTTTTAGCAGAGGGGGTTTACATCTCCATGTCCCTGACATTTTGCTCCATTCTTGGCAAAGAACTGTCAGATACTTTAATATCTCTATTAAGGCATTTTCCTGATTGCATCTTATTTTGCCTTCTTAAAATATTCACGTACACAGACACACACACACACTTTGTTTCTACTTCTAGTTGTTTTACCAGAAACTAGCATTTTGTCTTTGATGTTAAAGCTTTAAAGAGATAATTTTTAAAACAAATGCATGAATAGAAATAATCCTATAAATAGTCCTGAGATAAAGATAAGAGCTGTGGGAAACCAGGTGTATTCCACGAGAAACTTCCATTTCTACTTCTGTTTCAGTAGGATTCTTTTCAAATACACTGCATTACATCCAAACCAAATAGAAAACAAGTAATAATAAATAGATAAATACTTTCAAACATAATTATGTACCAAGGAAAATACCCAAATAAGCTGAACGGAATAGAAGCTGTTTTTCTTTTCTCCCTATTATGCCCTGAAACTACAAACTAAATTACACAGTATACTTTAATCTCTGACATTGTCCAAATTGTAGTAAGTAATTCAGAAATGTTCATGCATAATTTACTAAAGAGTTCACTGTTTAGTATGTTTGTCCTAATTCAATAACTTCCCTGAATTATAATTTGACTTTTAATACACTGTGGTTACTTATTAAATTTTTAATTAGTCTCGAGATTGCTTTTAGCAGACTCAAAAATATTTTAATGACAAACATGGGCAAAATGAGCTGCCTTGTGTCTCTGACAAATTTTTTAAAGTATTCAAAAATCCACCCGAGTACACACCTTGTTCACACACACACACACCAACACTCACACACTCACACACTGTGACCGAAGAAGAAAATGAGCAAGGGCTACAGAAGAAGCACACTTTGCTGCAAGACACAGAGAGCTGTCTGGTTAAAATTCAGCACCAGGAGTAATTGTCTCCTTCATACGATATGCTCAGCTTTTTACCAAATACCCTGATGTTGTAGGGAAATATTTTTCTTTATTTCTTCTCTCTCCAGATAAGTTTGAATTTCACAGCAGCAAGTAAGGCAAAGCTGGGGCTTTGTTTTAATAAATATACAATTTCGAGAAGCAGGATAATTCAAAAGCTATTCATTGTAATCTCCACTGCAAGTCCTTTTATTAATTTGCCATTCTGTTTTCCCACTTTGTACATCAGTATTGTCAGTTTGTAAACCAAAATGTATTTATAAAGAGTTAATGTAGCACCTGGTACTTAGCAGGAGACCAGTATGGATTTACTGAATGGCCCTATGAAATGTTTAGTAAATGTTCAGGAAATCAAACCAAATGCACTCATATGTTTCTGTTCAAAATGCTTCTTTGCTTTAGCTCCCTTATTTAAAAGTCCACCATCATCCATCTCTGTTTATAAAATGAAATCCAAACTCCTCTGAGCATAATCATAGTCTTTTTCACTCCAACTCACTTTCTTTCCTATTTAGTTAATTCTGTAACTACATGAATGAACACCTTATCAACTCGCCCTGTATACCATTTACCTTTGCTCATGCTTCACTGCATAATAAAAAGCTATCCTTTTGGTACTAGCATTATAAACAGAAACAGAAACCAAAAAAGAGAGTGAGTGGGAGAGAGAAATATCATCTGAACCTTTTGCTAAGGCAAATAGCAGAACCAAGCAAGTCTGCCTCTGTGGGGATGCAAGAGCCTACGGATTTATCTCTCGTAGTAGTTCCCATGCAGTGGTATTGTAATTTCTGTGTAGAGGTAAATGTTTTATTAAACAGTAAGTGCGTAGAGGACTGGACACATCCATTTATAGCAAGAGCACCAACTATAGCAATTTATATTTGTTACATTAGTTACTTGATGAACACTTGTTAGATTTACATTTAACATGGTTAAATATCTATAAATTATAGTCAAATCTCGGATTGTAAGTAACTTGGCCTGCAAGTGTTCTGCAAGATGAGTAAACATTTCTAAGGAGTTTTAATGTGGTATACAAGCAATGCCTTGTAATGTGTGTAGTACATTCAGTGTGCCAAATGTCAAGTGATTACAATTGTTCTGTCTCTGTCTTTCTGCCCCTCTCTCTCTGCTTTGATATACATCTGCTTTGGATCATGAGTGGAATGGATTATTCCCACAAAGTAAGGTTTTATTCTGTGGTTATGTTGATAAACACTGAAATACAACATAAATATTCAGAACTGTGTCTTCAAAGAAACCAAAGACAAAAAAGTGTCTTTGTACTCCGTAAAGAAGAAAAAAAGTGAGTGTCAGAAAAAAGTCAAAACGCGGACAAGTGGTCTTCTGAGAGTGCAGTTCTAATTCTTTTCCTCTTTGATTTCTTTTTTGCTTTGTAAATTTTGCCCCAAGGGTCAGCATCATTTGGGGAGATGGTATGTAGTGGTGCTGGCTAAAACTAGAAAAGAGCTTATGTATTGTCTTGGTTACTTTTCTCTCTTGCTGAGACAAAAATATCCAACAGCCAAAATTAAGGAAGGAAAAGTTTATTTAGCTCACAGTTTGTGGATGTTTCAGTCCATGCTTGCCTGGTTCCAAGGCAGAGTGGCACATGACAGAGGGCAACAGACCCTGGAGGCAGAAAACTGCAAGGCAACAAGAGCAAAAGGGAGGAGTTACAGCAAGCAGCCTCTTTTTCTCCCTTACATATGCAAACTACCCACCCCAGGGCGGTACAGCACTTACAGCCATAATCCCAGCACTGGATCATAAATCAGTCATAAACTCCAGAAGCCTGCCTCTAGAAGACTGCATGTGTCTTTGAGGGGACACCCAGACACAAACGATAACACATATATATGTATGGTCAGAGGGAAGAAAAACCAAAAATGGGTTATGGAGGCTGGAGGATGTGCAGGATAATTAGAGCTTTGTACCTGGAGAAATGAATCTGCAGAAACTGTGCAAATATTCCAGCCTCGTATCTGAGGCATGAATGGGCAAACGAGATCAAAACAGTGTGATAACAGATGAGGAGACTTGAACCACTGTCCAATCTCAAGTTAACCTCAGCATTATAAAAACATGAAAAAGAACTGAACCAATGAACTAAAGGCTTCAGTCATATCTTGAAAGATAGGATAGTTACCAACACTAAGGATGTATGTCCCAGCCTGTCTTCTGCATTTGAATACACAAATCAAACTCAGACTTACAGTGCAATGTCAAAGAAACTTGCCTAAAACGTGTGCCGCCACAGAAAGATGAGGTGGAAGTTGAGATCTGAAACTATGACTTGATTCCTCACAGGACCAAAGCTTCAAATTCTCCACAGGATTATAACAGGACACAATGCCTACATGAAATTGCATTCCCAATAGCTACAGGAATCTTTTTGGTGTTCTAGATTTCTTTTTTTTAACCTTGAGACCATAATCTTAAATGAAGTAAATCAGACCCACAAGCTTAAATATTGTATGATTTCTCCTGTATGGAAATTCATAATAGAAAGAAAAAGCAAAATGAAGGTTTTTAAAGATAGGAAGGTAGATCTTTTTAAAAGGGAGATGTAAAAAGAGATGTAGTGAGTTTGGGGGGAATGAAACGGGATGAAGATATATTATGTACATGTACTATCTCTGAAGAAGTCATCTAGTAATTGCACACTTAAATTTATTTTTATTTTATTATTATTATTTTTTTTTTTTGGAGGTACTGGGGATTGAACTCAGGACCGTGCGCTTGCTAGGCAGGCGCTTATTCCACTGAGCTATATCCCCAGCCCCTGCACACTTCAATTTAAACATTACTTGAAACAGAAAATAGAATAAGATTCTGTATTGGAAAAAAATCAATAAATGATCAGATATTGAAATTACAAAAACTAAAAGAAAAAATTTAAATCAGTTATGCTAACTGTGCTTTCTAAGGTAAAGAAGGGCACATTCATGTTAAACGCAAAGGGGGAAGGTAAATTAGAAATAAAATCTATACAAAGGAACCAAGTGAAAGGTTTAAAGAGAAAAAATTCATAATCTTAAATAAAAGTGCACTGTATTGATTTCACAGCAATATTGGCAATAGAAGATGAAGTCAGTTTGAAGGTGGATCGACAGGTGTTTCTCACTGTGGACAGCAGAGACAAAATGCCAAAAAAGAGAAAAAGTCAGGTCTCAGTTGCTTGTGGGAAATTTTCAAAATGTCAGATATTCATTCTAATAAAGTAACAATAATTAGAGAAAATATACCAGAGTTAAAAATATTTCAAATTAATTTAAAATAATTGCTGATTTTTTCCCAAATCCACTGAAAGTTTTAAATCCAGAGTTTTAAGAAGTTCTACAAATGTCAGACAGAATAACTCAAAGTTAACAAATTTTAGACACATCGTATCAAACTGCTAAAAATTAAATCTAAGGACAAAATATTAACAGAAATTTTAAAAAATGACATTATGCATACAGAAAACACTGACTTGAATAATTGGGTAAGTACTCATCAGAAAACACAAAGGCCAGAACAATGAAAATATAAAATCTTACAAATAGTCAAAGAAAGCTATGCCACACCAGACTGTTACATCTAGAATATTCTTCCATAATGAAAGTTAAAGTTCTCAGATAAAGGATTAGTAAACAAATACATCACCTGTTTGCTGTTTTTGAAAAGAAAATCATATGAAGAATTACTGAACATGAAGGGACACATATCAGAGAATAAACACATATCTTTTAAAATAAATATCATGAGAAATGACAAACAACTTGGCGAATGTTATAAATAATGTGCTAGCCCTTAAGCCATTTAAAACATGGACAAGAAGGAAAGCATAATATTTTCTAGTGGGGTTCTGAGCATGTATAGATGAAACACATGTCACAAATGCAAAGCAAATATCAATGACTTTTAGAGGGTATCTTGATTACTTTTCTCTAGTTGCTGAGACAAAATACCCAATGCCCAAAATGAAGGGAAGAAAGGTTTATGTATCTTACAGTTTGTGGAGGTTTCTGTCCATCCTTGGCTGGTTCTGAGGCAGAGTGGCACGTGGCAGAGGGCAAAAGTTCATGGTGGCAGAGTACAGCAGAAACAACCAGCAAAAAGGGAGGAATGGGGGAAAAGCAGCCTCTTTCCTTCCCTTACATTGTAAACAGCCTACCCCCACCCAGAGGGCATGTAGCTCTCACACAGTCTCCATGCCTTCCTCTTCCACAGGCTCAGGATGTTTGCAAAGTAAGCACCCTGGGTTCCTGCTGAGTCACTCAGCCAAACCCCTAGACTCCCCAAGTTGACATAAAGTGTAAACCATAACAGGGGGATAAATGACTATATCTTGACAAGTTTCAACATGTTATGTAAAATTATAAGATACTGCCTCTAAGTGCATTGTGAAAGGGCCACACATAGCATAAGCCAATAAAAATAAGGGTCAACCAAGATGGCAAGAGAAAAATTAGAATGGGACGCCAAGAACAATTCCCAGAATCCAATACAAACCGACAATGATGTGTAAAGAATCAAAAAAGAAGTTGAAAACAAGTGATATGATGGTAGCTAAAATCCAACTATATCAATAGTTTATTTCACATATTAAATTTTAGCTATTTAAGTACTCTAAAGGAAAGGCATAGATCAACAAAGTAAAAACAAAACAAAGTATAGTACTACTACCACCTGCTAAGGAAAGGGAGTTAATTTACTAAAACACAGACAAAATGAAACTATGTGAAACCATATTCATGTGTAGTAAGCACAAATACTGTTCATCACTGTTCTTTTAATGTAGAAAACTTTGAGATTGGCAAAGTCTTTATGGCGACAAGGAGGAGAATGTCACAGTGGTAAAAGGGACAGTGAGGAATATGTAACTATTACAGGTCTCTACATGTAGTCAAAATACCAAGTTAAATGAAGCAAAGTAGATAGAGATAGAGAAATAAAGGACTCCACAATGACCATAATGGTTTGTAATTCTCCCTATCAAGGACTGAAATAGTAATGAGAAGGAATCAGCAATGACAATTAAAATCTGAGGAATGCAAATTGCCTTCATCTAATTAAAATTTACAGTCTAACCAGTGGAGGATACTCACCCTCTTAAAGTGTGCATGGTAAATTTACCAGACTGGTTTCCATGAGGGATCATAAAACAAGGACCACATCAAAATGATACAATTGCTGTTGGGCCTTTTGGTTAAAGTCAAACGTAGTATCTGCTGTTATCAGTTTCATATCTGATATGTCCTCTATCCAAGGACAAGCTCTTACATGGAGCTTTGGAGCTGGAAGATGGAATAGGAGCTTGCTCTATCCACCCCACAAATCAACCTGGTATTGCAGTACCTCCGGGAGCAGTGCACCCCTGAAATGTCAGAATCATACACAGCGCACTCTCCGATCCCAGTGGAGTTAAGTTCAGCTTAAATAATACAATGTGGCATTGAAGATGTCCTAAGTATCTGAAACTTAAAAACACATGTGCCAGTACTTCCAAGTAAAATTGCATGGGAAATTGAAAAAAGACTTTAAACTCAAAGACTATACAAACGTTACAACAGAAGTAGGATATAAAATTAGCAATCTGTGAATCTACAAGTGGGAAAAATAAAACAAATAAGAAACCCCTATATCTAGAAGAAGAAAATAATTAAAATAAGGGGATAATTCAGTGAAAAAATGACAAAGCATTAACAAATTAACAGTTCTTGGAAAATACCAGTAAAGTTGTCAAATTGTACTGATTACCAAAAGGAGAGAATTGAAACTGTAAATGTCAAGAGTGAAAAAGGGATTATCACAGGAAATATTATAAGGAATGAAAGAGTTTGAAAACGATGCATCAACCATTTTATGTAGATTCTCTTGACCAGTCAGAAAGCATGGATGAATTTCTTAGGAAATATTACTCATTCAAACAAGCACAAGAGGAACTTTAAATATATGAAGAAGTTGAATCTGTTATTAAAACTATCTCAAAGAGATGACTCTAGGATAATTTGTTATCTCTGAAAAATTTTACCAAACACTCAACTATAGAAAGATAAAACTGAAATATATGAAACAGAGGAAAACATGTCATTGTTCTACTTTCTTTCAGACTTGTTTCCTTAATACCAAATGGGACAAAGACAGTACAAGAAAAAAGAAAGACAATGCCGGTACCATATCCTTCGTAATTATAAAGAAAAAAGAAAATATTTGCAAATGGAACCTGACATCATGTTAAAAATACATCATGATCACGTGGGATTTAATCCAGAAATGTATGGCTGGTTTAACATTGAAAAAACTGAATTGATATAACTTGTCTCATTAATAATATAAAAAGAAAAATAATCCCTTGAAGAAGTACACAAAGATCATTTTAAAAGTTCCATTTACTCAGAGTAATCACAGTAAGAAAAGGACTTTTGAAAGTAAGACGTGAAAGTATATAACAATCCTGACAATAACAGACAACCATTTCCCTCTGATTTCAAGAACAAGACAGCAGAATCCTTTCTCCTTCTTTGGGAAAACAAACTCCTTCAATTCAGCCTTGAACTGGAAGTATTAGAGAGTCTTACAATTTTATTTATTTATTTATTTATTTTTAAGAGGAAAAAATAAAACAACAACAACAAAGACAAAAACAAAATAATACAAAAACAATAAAAATTATGTAAAATTTCAGAACAAGATGATAGGCATTAACAATGGTTGCTATAGTACATAATGTTATCTTCAAAGAAGTTGGTCAGGTTACTAGATGTAAGAATGCAAGATTGATGAAGCAATTAAGGAGAATAAAAAGTAATACAAAAAACATTAGAAATGTTACAGAACTTCACTAAACAAAGAAAAACTTACAGTCACTAAAAGGAGATAGTATGTAATATAATATAGGTACTATATTATTAATATGTAATATTATATTAATACATAATATTCACATTTTCCTATTTGAAGATAATGTAGTCATTTACTTTCAAAGTCTATGCAATCTAATATAAAACAAAACAAAAATGAAAAAACTACTAGAAATTACTTATTAATGTACACACAAGATGTCAATATTTAAACTGAGCATGGCAGTGCATGTCTGTAATACCAGCACTCAGGAGGCTGAGGCAGGGGGATTGCCATGGTTCTGAGGTCAGCCTAGGTTGCAAAGTGAGTTCAATGCCAGCTTGAATTACATAGTTAAACCCCATCTCAAAAATGCAGTAAATAAATAAATAAATAGATAAATGAACGTTAATATTTAGAATTAATTACCTTCTAATATGCTAGTGAAAAATTATTGGAAAATAAAATGCAGCTAAACTGCCCAAACCATGATGAAAGGTGGAGGGAGGGCATGAATGAATTTGCAGATTTGTTTGAAATAATTATTTGCCTCATTTAAAATATCTGTTTCTAAAACACCCATGTCCACAAGTAGAGAGTTGAATTACAATTTTTGAATGGAGACACATTTTAGTTCTTTCTATATGTTGGTTATTAAATGAATCCTTATGTGAGAAACAACACTGCGGCTTACTTGGACAGTAATATTGTTTGAACCTGTGCAAGCTTTGGGTTGCACACTGTTGGAAGCCCGGACCAAGTAACAGGAAAACCAAGCTCTAAGTTTGATTCTTCAATGAATCCAATGTATCTGTACTCTTAGGAGGATATTTCATTGCTCCTGGCCTAAATTTCTTACCTAGAAATACTCATACTTGGAAAACGTACATTGCAAGGTATTATATGAATACAAATATTATTTAAAGCTCAAAAGTTAAAATATTTTCAAACTGTAGTCCATGTATTTCTATGGTCAAACCACATAATATAGAATTATAAGATGAAATATAGGTAAGCATACCATTTTCCTTCATTTTTCCATATTCCTGTGATTAGGACGATTTCTGCGCTCTCCAAGATGACTTTCGTGCACATGTAGACATATGCTCTATTCTAAAATCCTTCAAAACACCATTGTTCTTCCTCAGTGAGCATCTAGAGAAGATCGTTTATCATAGTGATACGTTTATTAAAAATGCCTCCCTTAAATTATTAAATGAATATCACTGATTATTTCCATTCAAATTATATCTATCTTTCAAGATCCATTTCAGGAAAGGATCAAAATCGGAAGTGAATATATGAATATCTTAGTAGTCTCATCTAAACAATGAGTTATTCTTTTTGAAAATTTCAGATACATGCCAATAAATATTTATTTAAAAATCAGCTCTTATGCAGTACATATTTTGCCACCTTTTTAACCATATCTGTGCTTTTTCCTTTAATCAACCAGCCCTTTTCTTTAAAGAAATCATATCCCAGGTTCGCTTTATGTTTCCAGTTTTTTTTTTTCTTGTTGTTATTTTTATATATGAAAGTAACCAACTGCATTTCTTGTGCATGGAAAACATACAAAGGATGAGAAATAATTCTGCAAAACAAAACAAAATCTATCTTTAAAAATATACTTGAGTTTCAGTTAATGCAGGAGTGTTTAAGAATTTATTTACCTATAAACACCGGACAATTCAGCATATGTTTGAAAATTAAAGGCTGTGTTCCTTAGTGCACATTTCTAGGGCAGATTTCATAATATATTTGCAAAGCACTTTTGGTGTTAAATGAGCCCCTGTACTCAACTTCATTATCATACAAATGCCAGTTCTTCTGCAGGGAGGAAAGTCAATGACTTGCGACTAAGGTGTTTGGATGAAAGTGACAAAATGAACAACTGTCAGAGCAAACACGACCAGCATTTCTACAGTCTCGCACAGCTTCAGGAAAGGCTCTGTACGTATGGAGAAATGACACCAAAAAAGGGGAGTGTACAGTGCTTAACGAGGGATCAGTGACAGCATAGGACGCTGTTTCAGAGGATTTGCTGAAAGAGGCTACGGGTGGGCAGAGCGTGTTTCAGGCAGAAGGATGTTGTTGAACGGCGTGTGACCATTCGAGGCATCCTGTTGGGCTTTAGCCCGCAGACCTCTCATTGGAGAGTAGAAAGTCACAGCCAGGTCACAGTGTCACTGTTAGAAAATGTAATCGAATTACTTACTGTGTGCAAATGTTCAATTTAGAATACATACATAAAGGGCTGGGGATACAGCTCAGTGGCACAAGTGCCTGCCTGGCAAGCTCAAGGCCCTGAGTTCAAGCCCCAGTACCTAAAAAAAGAGAAAAAAATAGAATAGATGCATGTTTTACAGGTTCAAGCCACAGGTTTCATCGCTAAAACCTGTAACACAATTATTATTATTACTAGTAGTAGTATTACTCATTACTATCTTAGAGCAGGAGATTGAACTCAGGGCATCTTGCATAGTAAGTGTCCTCTCTTTTCCTACATTACTTTCAGTTACTTAATATTTAGAAGACAAAGCGCTTTACTGTGGGACAGACCAGTGCTGCGTTCCTGGATTGACACTTGCTAGCTGTTTGTGCGAGGACAATGTCTAATCACTTTCCCCTTCACTGGGACAAAATGCCTGACACCTGCAGCTTAAAGGAGGAGAGATTTATTTCGCTCAAGTTTCAGTCCGTGGTCTTCTGGCTCCAAGGAAGGCACATGGCGGAGGTGCATGGCAGAAGAAACATTCATCGTTTCTTGGCTGGCAGGAGGCAGAGTAAACAGTGTCTGGTCTCCTCTGCCAGACCCCAGCCACAGCAGCAGCGCAGTTACCCCAGCCACATGATCTATTTATCCTCCAAGCACAAGGGGTTTGGGGTATGGTTTTAGCTCTGAACAACAACAGACAATTTATTTAATGGTTCTACACCTTCATTTACTTCTCTGAAAAATAAAGATAGTAAGCCTCAGCCCAGAAGTTGCCAGGAATTAAAGGAAACTGAGTGAAATGTCTACTTCAGTGTGAGCGCCACAACTTTAACGCATTCCCCATTTCCTTGATCGTATTTTATTAATGACCACATATTGGTAATAGATCTTAGGAACCACCGTGAAAGAGGCAACACAGTGATTAACACTCAGAAAGCTTTTCTGTAGAGATAGATCTTAATAGAGTAAATGGGAGCTGCGATTTACTTCTTTCTGACAGGGTCAATTATCCAACTGACCCCTTTTCCTGGCTAAAATGAAATAACACCCACTGGATACAACTGCCTACACTTGCCAGCTTCACTAAGCCAAATGTCCCCAACTGTGGCTTTCACTTAATGAAACTGGCCATCAAGTATTCCCAACGCAACTTTCTCCACCTTATAGCGACTGTTCCATTGC
Organism: Dinomys branickii; assembly: GCA_004027595.1. Taxonomy (NCBI): domain Eukaryota; kingdom Metazoa; phylum Chordata; class Mammalia; order Rodentia; family Dinomyidae; genus Dinomys; species Dinomys branickii. Next base: position 38,750 of record PVLD010012750.1, read on the forward strand.
CCTTGTGTAGGAGAAACCCAGATTTTCTAAGAAAATAAAGTCTATTTATACAAACTGCTAGTGGGAATAAGTCCCTTCACTTTTTTCTTAGAGGTGGAGCTAAGAAGTGCACTGTTTCCATGGTTTCAAAACTGGCTTCATAGCTAAATGATTTGAAGAACCCATCCTCCTATAACTTCATGACCTGGAGGTATTAACTCCACCATCACAAGATGAGCAATTTTAGTCTGTTAACTTACACTTTTAACATATGGGAGAGGTATGCTTTGAGCTCCTATTTCAAGGTCTGACAAAACCATGGCGTCTGCACTAGATGTCCAGGTTCTTCCCTTCCTGATTTCCTACCAGGTCACCTCCTCTTTAAGAAAGAACCCCAAATCACAGTCGTTCTTGCTCCCCTGTGACTTTTCACGCTTAATGAATTGGTGCCTATATACCCTCATGTTTGTGACGGATGCTGGCTGTTTCTCTGTGTACCCAATACCAATATTGTAGTTTATAAAATGAATTAAATGGCAGAGGGAATTCGATCAGAAATAGCTAGGGTTTCCACCAAAAGGTAAGGAAAACCTAAGATATCACTCCCAACACTTCCAGTGGTGTCATTTTACAAATCCTGGTTACTGGTATCTTCCATGCCGGAGCCTGCCTGCGTGAACCACAGGTGTTTTCCAAGCACATGGAATCTTAATATGAAACGGCTTCTATTGGTGCTGTAACTTTCCAAACCTGAGCACATTCTCTGCTGTAGCTGCTTTCTTCAGTCTGGAGCTGCTAGATAGCAAATTCACCCGTTGGATGTCAAGAGCAGGCAGGACGCTTGGGCGAACATGCCCAGGGTGCTCGCTAATGATCTGACCCATTGTGTACAACCCGACAAAGATATCGCTAGGTGGCGGTGTTGTCTCATTTTCTAGGCCGAGGGTAATTTTCAGGCCTCCTTGGTGTTAATAGGCACCTCAGGTCTTTTCTGAGCAGGCTAGTTGATAGCAATTTCAACTTTAATATGGGTGGCAGATTTTTACAAAGACTATTAAGCATAAAAGTACTTGTCTTTATTAAATAAATAGCAGTAGGTTTTGAGAAAGCCCACCCAGAAAATATCAGACATTCATTTGAGGTAAAATGTTAATATTTTATAAAATGGGCATTTTGTACTTATCCTTCGGGATTTTCATGATCAGTGACGTCTACTATAATAGAATGAAAAGTTCAGTATCGTTATAAATAAAAAGGAAATGTTTTTGGATGCATTTGGGCAGAAAGGGCATGTAGGTGTCCTCAGGAGGTTTCAGGCTCTGCTGCTGAGCTCTCTTTGTCTCTGGCTCTGTGCCCTCAGGACCGTGGGGCAGGAAGTGTGTGGAAAAATTCTTACCAAAGGCAAAGACTGTAAGAGTTGTGTGACTGCCGGGTCTGCCAGCATCCTCAGCACCAAAGGTGGTAGTTCCACCACTATGACTGAAAATGTCCCAGTAGTCACATTTTTAAACAGCAGAATAGAACAGCAAGTTAACCTTGATGCTGTATTTTTTAGTCCAACATGTCCAGGTGTCACCATGTGAACACGTGACACACACCAACTTTTCCGGATGGAGCTGGCTTTCGTTTTGTGCTGTCTGAGATATCAATGGTGGTTTCCACTTCTAGCACAAGTCAATCTGGATGTTGCTGCCTTTTTTTTAGCTGGGGGGGGGGATGCTATATTTTCACATGAGATGACATCTGTTTTTAGATTTCATTGAAATTGCAGTTCTACATGCCTGCATAGTTGTGAACATATTTAAATGCTTTCCAGTAGTGGGCTAAGTATCAGGGCTTTTTAAATTTAAATTAAATTAGTTCAAATCAAATAAAACTGAAATTCTCTTCTTCAGTGCCTTTGCTACATGTCAAGAGCTCAGTACCAGAGAGGCCCAAAGCTGACGTGCTGAAAACAAACTCAGAAGAACTTACTATTAAAGAAGAGATCATTACTGCACACACCCCTGGGAATTTCCTGAACTGAAAACGGTGGTACCATTACACAGTTGGTGTAACCATTCTGCCCCGTGTGCTGGGTCTCTTGGAAGGGAGCTGCCTGACCTTTATAAATGTTTTCTCCTCTTGCATTTCCTGTGGTTTCCTTTCTTCCTTTTGTTTTATATATTGGTGACACATAATAAATACACTCACCTTGGGGCGCTGTACACACCACGCGGAGCACGTCTTGTTCCTTTTGCTTTGTGTTCCTCTTCTCTTCCCCCAGGCTCATTCCCATTCCCAGGTCCCTCCCCCTGTACATGGATTCTAACCTAGAATTTGTCATATTCAGGAATTGGACAGGTACCTGTCAATTTAAATTAAAAATGATTCTGTGAAAATTGATGGAATTCATGCATCACTATTAACCTATTCCAGACCCTTATCAAAGAGGGTTGCAAGCTCACTGGTATTGAGCTAAGGTGTCCTCTCACCCCAAATATCTCTGTTTAGCCGAGTGCCCAGAGATGAGTCAGTCACTCCATCTAATAGTGCTGAGGGACCTATAAAAAAATTAAAAAAAAAAAAGAACTTGCATTTTATTGCATTTATATTCTTCCCCTGACAATTATCCAACTTTACAAATCTCAACCTCATTACGCTTGGAGAAGAGCCAAGTGTCTTCAGAAAACTGTACTAACAATTAATGGTGGAGAATTGCTGAGAAGAAATGGTGGGAAAAGGACAGACGGTTAATGATGACACATTATTACAGAAAAGTGCAGAAGCTTGCATAAGTTCTGGTGACGGGAAGTGGACAGGGACTGGTGCCAACCCAAGTGGTCATGCGTGAGCTCCCTGAAAGCTGCTTTGCGAAGCTGCTCCTCTGCCCCGATCCTATCTGAGAGGCAGCATTGATTCCTAGTAGTGCGGTTCAGCATGGGACACTCTTGGTCACAAAGGAGAGAGCCACAAGGAGAAGTGTCTGTCTTTCTGTTAGACTCACTCTCTCTGTGTGTGAGTTTAACACACACATATGCAATAGCAGGACACCCCCATACCTGCCTCAGCACCATGGCTGCTGCCGTGGCAGCGTTGTTAAATTTCTCACCAGAGTAAGAACACAGTTCTAACTGTAGTCAGGAAATAAGGGAGTTTGGATGTAGGACACTTTCTGCTTCTGGGCCTAGAAATAATGTCCATCCTGATTTCTATCAACAGAACGCCCATCATCAGGCTGGATTCAGACGCTCTGCTTTCCATAGTGTGCTGAAAGGGCTTTCTGAGTTTATTTTGTGGAAAGAAGACAAAAGAAACAGAGTTTAATGTAAGTATTTGGACTTTTTGAAAACAGTCATTCTGCCTTGTCCCTCTACAATCCCCTGAAAGTCTCAAGAGAGTGACTTAGCCAGGGTTCCTTAAATGTTAATGAATTTTAAATTAATTTTACCAAACCAGACAGAAGATTTGTGTGAAGAAAAGAATCATTAAAGTTAAGAAAAGAAATTGCACAGATTTCCTCAATCTTGCCCAAACTCACAGTTAGTTCTACCTGGAAACTCCTTAGCAATGTACATAAACTGGGTAAAGATCAATATGTCCAGTAGCATTTTATTGTGAGCAATTTGGTGGTCAAACCTAAAACAGAGGTTTCTGTCTCAAACCTAATCAGGCTCTGTTTTGAATCTTTGGGTCTGGTTGAGGTCAAACTCAGGATAAGAGGTTAGAAGAAACACACACACACACACACACACACACACACACACACACACACACACACCCCTTACTTTGGGAGAATTGAGTGTTAGGCTGTGGGTTGTTATGCAGAGAAAAGAAATATCTACAAAGTTTATAGAAAAGAATCCCACAATAAACTATGCTTCAAGTCAGTCTAGAATTGAATAGATATCTGACCTCAGGCAGAACAAATCTCATTTTGTCTTTTAATAAAGGCAACCATAGTATTGATTTATGGTTCTGGTAAAGGATTGAATGGATCTGTGTTTCCCTGGTCTCCAGATACAGTTAAGGTGTGAATTCCTGATTCTAACTGTAAGAACTACAGAAAGAATGATACATAGGAATGTCTAAAATTGTCTATTAATGCAGTGTAGGTGTATTGATAGATTTACATACAGGTGGATTTGAAGCTAACCACCATTTTAGGCTTTTTTTTTTTTTTTTGGTACTGAGAATTGAACTCATGACCTTGTGCCTGACAGGCATGGTGCTGCTGACCTATAGCTTCAGCCCAGATTTATGCACAGTTGTAGCAAAAAATCCAGTGGAATCCTGCATACCTGAGACCCAGTCCCCCAACTGTACCATCTGTGACATTTGTGTAGTGACTCCAGGAGCCTCTGTCCCTTCCTGTTCTCTCTTGTGCGATGTACAGGGGATAGCAGATGCTCAGGATCACTGTGCTTCCCGTTGAAATAGCACGTATTAGAATTCGGCGTTCTTATGACTTCCCTTGACCAAATGAGTAATGAACCTTCTCAAAGCGTATCTCCTCTTTCCGAGTTACTTGCATGCTCCAGCTGTCCTGCCTCAGCCCCTTTGTGAGTTGGACCAGTCTGGGACCCAGAAGAGTATTTTTCTTCCACCCCAAATAGCAGACAAGTGTCCTTCAGCCAGGAGTGACCAAGGAGTTCATCCTCCCCTCAAGGAAAGTTGGGTGTCACAGTCACCACCAGGAAGTGGATGGTCTACGTCATTTTCATTTTGTCGGTCATTTTTTTTTCCTGGGAAAAAATACTCAACACCACAACTTAAAGGTGGAAAGATTTACTTTGGCTCAGTTTTTAGACGATTCAGTTCTTAGTCATCTGGCTCTACAACCAAAAAGCCATGAAGGAAGAGCCTGGACCAAGGACCAATGATCGTCCCAGAGCAGCGGGAGAGCAGAGGGGAAGGAAGAGACAGTCAGGGAGATGAACCGCCCATCGCCACAGTGATCCCCCAGTGATCCTCCTCTTTCAGTCTGCAGCCCCTCGTAGCACATCTAATTAGGAGCTCTTTGGTAGACTGGTTAATGTCCCTGTGACCCATCACCTTCACAAGCCCCATCTCTACACCCATGGCGCTTTGAGCGGGATATTCTAGAACTAGACGGTAGGTGGCGCTGGTTGACTTGGTCTGCCTGGAGGGCCCATGGGCACGTTCTCAAGAACCCACAGCCTGTGCTATGCAGAACAACGCTGCAGCAGGGAACACTTTGGTAAGTGACCGATGAAGAGTGCTTCTGGTTCCAGTGGCCTGGGTGTCCAACGCAACTATGCTCCCCAAATCACCCTGCCATCAACTGTTTCCTACTGAAAACCTCTTTACCTTCCCATGGTCTGTTTCCAACCCGCTTTGTCCTTGGCTTCCTATCTCTCACCTGCCTTCCTTTGCCTTCTTGAGGCGTCTTCATCCGGTCACAGAGTAACGAAGGGCTTCAGACGAAACAGCCCCTGCGACTTACCTTTTCCTCTTCATGCGTATTCATACAGCCGGGGCCGTAGTTTGCTGCCCTCTGCAACACTGTCATTTGGATGGGACCATTACTTCCTGCAAGGGATTGTCCTGCTCGTGGTATCATGTGTGGCAGCATTTCTGGTGTTTATTTAGCTTATACCACCAGCAGAGTTGTGAGAATCAAAAATGACTGCTGACCTGGCCAAAGGCCCTATGGGGAGTAAGATCTGCCTTGACTGGGAAGCAGCCAATCAACTTATCTCTGCCTCTCCTCCCTTTTCAAATTCCTTGGCTCTTCATATTTTTATTTTTTCCCCTCACTGCTCATGCCCGCTCCCTCTTTGTATGGAGTATTTGAAATTACGCTAGTTACTCTAAAGTGAAAATAAGCAAATGGATAGAAAAGCAACAAAAAATCAAAGCTGGTCCCCGCATCTCTCTCGGTTCTTAGAGGTGTTGCCCACCGTTTCCCTCCCACTTCCCCAGGTGTGCTCTGTGCCTGCTGCCTCCATGCAATCTGCCTTCCAGCCACCGTGCTCAGAACGGCTCTGCACAGCGGTGAACGCGCTCTCACTCGCTTCGTCTTTGGACAAGTCTGATTCCTCATGATCTCTTCCAGTTAAACAACTTTTGATCAGTTCCCTTGACTTGCACGCATTTTATTTAACTCCTAACTTACTTACTTTCTGTGTTAATATATTTTCCGTGATTGGGTTTTGTGCGAGGCTGGTATATAATTCGCTGAAGCCTATGTTTACAGAGATTTACCCCCTCATCATTGTTTCTAATTATAGCTCTATAGGACCACATAAAACATTAACACAGTCACAAAAACTGTAAGGAAGACTAGGCCCATTAATTGGTGTGTTCTGCTGTTTTCTGTCCTGCGAAGCGATTCACTGTCACCCTTTCTTGCCTTCGTTCTTACCCTTGGAAGTGTAGGTGTGTGCTCTACTATTCAGTTATCATTTTACTCACTCAGTAGCCTTCCTGCATAAGTGAGAACACTTCAGTCGCTCCAACAATCTTGTAATTGTTTCAGAGGTATCTCGAGTCAAAATATTCTTTGCTTAGCCCCATCTTTACAGTCTTAAAAGCCCTTTAGACAGCTGTCCCCAAGACATTACCTGATACCTCAAAAGAGGTGTGCAAAACTGAACTGATTACGTACCAAGCCCCCTCTCCCCACACTGCAGGAGCAACAAAGGAGCAGAAGAAGAGGGACAGACAGATAAGAGGGAGGAGGAGAAGAAAAGGAGAAAAAAAGGAAGAAAAAATGTGTTGTGCACACAGATTATTTGCTAAGCTCATTGAATCCAAATGACAAACAAGAAGATACGAATCTTTTTGTGTTTTTGTAAATCTTCCACAGAGTTCAATAGACTAAATGATTTCGCCTCTGCCTCTTCTGTCACTTTTCAAATTAACTACCACTTTCACTTACCTTATGGCTATTTGTAATAGTCAGATTTCCCACTGCTGGAACACAATACCCAACGCTCACAATGTAAAGGCGGGAAGGTCTACCTAGCTCTCGCTTTCAGGCGGTGTAGTCCATGGTGGGTTGGCCCGAGGCAGAAATAGTGGAAAGGCATGGCAGACCACACTTAGTTCACAGTGGCAGGGAAGCAGGGTAGGGAACAGTGTCAGAGGAGAAGGCCAATGGCCAGGTACAAATTCTAAGGTCAGACTTCCACGATGCACCCAGACACACCCAGCAGTGTGCTCCCCCAGTTCTCTGGGTAGATCCCAAATCCATCAAATGAACAATCCACTTTAATGATGAGACTTTTCTCTGTTCAAAATCATCGCATGTCTTGCTTAGTACTTGCTCCCTTTGTTTTGTGATTTTTTTACTCTACTACAGTAACCATTCTGAGAGACTCAAGAGTAATCACATGCATCTTCATAGTTTTCTTTCCTGCAAGAAATGAAATACTTCTATGAACCCCCACATCATCCTCATCCCAACGGGCCTCACTTTTGAAGTTTCTCTACCGATAGCTGTATAACTGCTGTTCATTCCAGACATTTTGCTGAGATAGAGATAGTCCCATTCATTCCTCATATCACATTGTCTTGATGAATTCTTTCTCCATACACCATGGATTTTGCAAGGCTTTGCCTTACCTGAGAAAATATGCTGAGGAATTCCATTCCACTGGAAAACCTTTCTTCTTGGCTTCCTATCCTTACCCGGATTCTGCATTCTCAGCTTGCAAACCGTTTACATGCATTGCTTGTCCTATTGTAGTCATTTACATAGCTGGCTCCCTCTACTGCTTTAGCAGATATTTAAGGACAGGTGCTAACATCACATGCGTTTTACCTGCATATGTTAGAAATATCAGCACATAGTAAAGAATCAATTTTTTACTGATAAAATGGACTAATGTGATATTCTTATTTCACTTCTCTTTTCCTTTGAACTATGTAATGGACTATGTGATGAATTCAGAACAAGAAGAACATCTATATCAATGGAATTAAATTCAAACCTTCTGAAAACTATGTTGCTACTGTTATGAAAATGGAAATTGTTATCTGGCATTTTCACCTTGGATGGATTATTGGATGAGCCCCATGGCCAGTGAATTTTAGAGAGTCTTTTGTACCAACATTGGCCTTGGTGGCCCTCACATGCTCTTTGTATCTTTGCAAAATCCTGACATGACTTTTACGGGCAGATCTATATTGCTATGAAGATGAGTAAGAAGAAAAAGATGTCATTTCTATGAAGATCATTGTTTCTACTTTATATTTTTTGAACTGGCGGAATCTTACAGTTCAATTCTTTGATTCTGATGCACATTTTAATTTCTACAAATCCAATTTGTCTTTTTTTACTTATTCTTTCACCACATTAGACAAATATTGACTCTTATTTTTCCAAGGAACTGATGTATACCTTATTAGAGAATACCTTTGACTTGGGTGCAAACAGTGATCTCTATTTTCTAAGTAAAATTTCTGAGTCTTATCGATTTGTTCAAGTGGGAAACGGAGGATTTGAATTTTGATTTTCCATTTTAACTCTGCTTTTTGTGATTTTTTTCATATGCCTATAATTACAAGTCAATGGGAAAATGGATCAATATTTCAATCCAGTTCTGGAAGTTGAAAAGACAGAGAAGGGGGACATAAAAGACAATGACCTCTATGCAGAATCCCTCTCAGACTGGTGGAAGCTACTTTCCAAGCAAAGACTCAAGCCCAAAGCTCACACAAGGTCGTACTCCATTTAAGATATCAGTGAAAGAAATAGCCACAAGTAGGAGCTTGGTAATTCTCTGCAAGCAGTTTATGGAGGTACACGATATGGCCCAGTTTTCTCTTTTTCGATCCTTTTTCTTTTAAGATAAAAATGATAAACATTAAATGCATATGAATGCAGGAGAATCAACTTTTGTTTGGTCAATGTGGCAGCCATTATTCGTATGTGATGGTTAACACTGAACTTTAAATTAACTAAATTAAATTTTTAAAAATCTGTTCCTCAGCTGCGTTTGCCACACTTTTGGAACTCTGCACCTAAATGTTCTTCATTAAAATTTCTATAGTCACAGAAAGTTCTATGAATAATGCTGTTCTAGAGTCAGTATTATCAGTTACATGCTGTAGAATTTTGGGCAAGTGACATACTAAGAAATTATATTCTAATTTCTAAAATATCTTATTTATTCCAGAGCAAACAGAACAATAAATACTCATTAGATTCAGAGTTTCTGATCCTACAAACATCATTTCTTTCTTTCTTTTTTCTCTTTTATCCCCAATATAGGCATGGTATATAGTCCTAGATAGCTTACTGAAAAATAAATATAAAAGTGTTTGTTTTACTCTTAGTTCAAGTTTTTCTGATTTTTTTTTTTAGTTGGATCTGTTCATTTCTTTGGAATAACTGTTTAGAAAAGCCCTACCCAGCTCTTAACTATGCAAGTGGCTCATACATTTATTATTTAATTTTACTCCTGATAATAAGCACCCTGGAGAAAATATCATGATATTAATTTGTCTACCTCAAATATATTGCAAATTTCTGCATAAGAATTGACGTTCAAGTCTCCAAAAGAAAGTTTAGTTTTTTACCAGATACAGTGGTGCACGCCTATAATCCCAGCATATAGGAGGCTGAAGCAGAAGGATCTCCATGAGTTCAAGGACAGCCTGAGCTACACAGAGAATTCAAGTTTAGCCTGAACTACCTAATCAGATGTCTAAAAAAAAAAAAAGAATGAAAATTTAATTTTTATTCTTACATCTTCTTCTAGCAGACCACACAAAATTGTGAGAGGAATAAGCTATTACTTGGTGTGTTACAGTTTATTTTCTGCATTGAATATATATATACACTGATTCCACCTCTGGAAAATGGAATTTTCCTTGACCTTATGATTATCATGTTATACTCGTGTCTTTTATTTCTATTTTACTGTCTCAAGCTGTCATGTATAAGTACTCGTATGCTGATCAGGTTTTAAATGTAGGCGTTCATGAAATCTCCTTCCTTCAACCCTGTGTCATTTCCCACCGCAACTTCCAGGCTGATGGCCAAAATCCTAGTGGAAGATTCTTCAATAACACAGACCATGGATATCCATTCTGCACACCTTCCCTACCTCTTCTCTGTCTATTTGCACCTTTATTTGTGCTCACAAAATGTGTCCGTAGGTTTTTCTGTGTAATCTGAATTTCCAAGAGCTCATCTCTTTGTGTTTTTCTTTCTCTATCATTCCTCTTAGAACCTTATTCCACCGGTTACAATTAAGTCATGAAAGTGTGGGTCTGATGATGAGATACTATTTCTACTTTTTTAAAAATGGAAGATAGCTGGGAATTTAGCTTAGTGATAGGGCACGTACTTAGTGTTTACAAGGCCCTGGGTTCAAACCCACACAGAAAAAAGATTGAAAAGATTGAACTCCTTTGTTGCCATCTCTACTCCATCTTTTTCCACTTTTCCTTAAGAATATGAACTAAGGAAAGTCCACGTGAGGCCTTCGTGAGATGGTTGTTGCAGAAAGACCCTCCTAAAGAACCCTCAGTAGACATCAAATCTGCCAGCACCTCAGTGTTACAGTTCTTAGCCTCCACAAGTTAGAAAAGTAAATTTCTGTTTCTTGGGTTACCCAGTCCATGGCATTTGCTATAACAACCAGGCATAGTGAGAAAGGCCCCTTACTAAACATTGGTTGAACATGCAAGTGAATGACTTACGCAATGGAGGAAAATACAGAAACCTTTAAAGCTGTTTTAAATATAATTAATTTCATCTTATTGTTCTGATACTTAAATATCAGCTATCACATTCTTTGTAGCAGTGACCCAGTTCCTTGACACTTCTTACGACAAGTGAAAAAGTAAGCTCTCTTTTTGGAAAATGCAGCTATCTCCCCACAAGCATCCGACCTACTGGCTCTCTCTGCTCCTGAGATTTATTGAATGAGTCTGTTGCTTCTCCCACAAGGTAGTTTTTCAAATACAGGAAAGCATAAAGGCATCTAAACAAAACACATCTGAGCTCATGCACACAGGGTTCTGGGTCACTCAAGCTCTTTCCTGTAAAGAAAAGCCATGATTATGGGTTGGAATCACACTGATCTCCTGTGCATCACCTTACCCTTCTCTGAACTTCTGAGAAGCTCCGAAAGACAAGCTGAGCTCATCACAAAGTATTTTCCTCCTTGGCTCAAATACACAAACAGACTTATCGTTAAAATACAAGGCACTTAAAATACCATATCATTCTCCCCTATTCACTTTCTTCTGTCCATAAGAAAAAGCACCATGTAAAATTTTGACCATTCTGGTAGAACCTGATTAGGTCTTTCACTCTTATACTGTTTCTGTAGCAAAAATACCTGCTAGCTGCAGTATGTTTTACTTTCTAGATTCATGGTTACCTGTGGAGAGAATCAACTTTCTCTAGGTGACCAATGGCATGCACCTTTAAAAATGGAAGCTCTCTTCAAAATATAAATATTTTGTCTTTCATTGGATCATATACTTGTTGCTCTTCTAGATAAATAGCTGTCCAAACTGACCAAGCCAAAAATCTAAGGACAGATTCTTGCGTTATGCACTGGACCTTGTCACTGGTAGAATTTCCTTGGTCACTCAGGAAAGTACGGTGGTACCTCAGTTCACAAACTTATTTTGTTTTATGATTTTGTAAAAGATGATTATGTTTGTGCATGTACATGGAAGATACCTGAAGTCATCTTTGTTACACAATGTGGAGTTTCCAAGCAAAAAGAAAATTTTGCCAGACACTTCTGTTTGTGAACCAAATTGTTACAGTTCAAAGCAATTGTGACCTGAGATACCAGTGTATCTCAATAAAATTAGATATACAGACTTAGAGGAAGTATATATTCATTTACCTTACTCATTCTATCTGCTGGGCATCACTGGGATGTGGATAACCTGAAATGATTCTGTATATTGCCACCTGGATTCGAATTAAGGCAAGTGGGCTTAGACATGCTTAAAGAGTTTCAGTCTTTTTTGTTGTTGTTGTTACTTTGAATTTAACTCAGGACCTTGTGCTTGCCAAGGCACTTGTGCTGCTGAGCTATCTTCCCCGCCCTCACAGAGGCATTTATTTATTTATTTGACACTGCTGGAGATCCATTCAAGGGCCTTGAGCATGCCAGGCAAACATTCTAACATTCCTAGAACTTTTAAAATCATAGTTGTTGTTGTCATTTTGCCTTCAGATCCATTTTCCATACAAAAGCAGTGTAATCTGTGAAATATGTAAATCGCATTATGCTATTTCTCTTCCTAAATATCCTTTAATAAACTCGCAATGAACAGTTAATAAAGTTCAAGCACTTCACCATGATAAATAAGGAACTCCGGAAATTATTCTAGCCTCCCTGTCAAACTCCATCCACACTTTCGCTTATTACCAGACTCTTCAAATTAAGAGCTTCTGCTCCCCCAAACATCTGCCTTCCAAATGGCCCCTGCTGTCACAGACTTACATACTTTCAGGAGGGTGTTGACAACTGCCAGGTGGCAAGGTGGAGCCCTTTGGATGGGTTGGGCAGGCCTTTTTACGATGATGCATTAATTGAACAGACCCGTCTTTGAGATAATGCAGCACACAACGTGTGTGTGAGAGGAAAGAGCTCTCTGAGCCCGAAGAAGCAAAAGCAAAGACTCTGAGGTCGTGCGCTCTTGGTGCTTTCCAGGGTCAGCATGGAGGTCAGCGGTGATCAGGAGGAGAGAGCGGATGGGGTGGGATGAGGGCAAATTAAAAATAATGAAAGTATTATGTAAGAATTTAAGCTTAGAATCTGGAGGCTTTTATACAAAAATGGACACAACTAGAGACCATACTCATAAGTGAAATAAATCAAACCTGCATGTGTAAACACTGGATTATCTCACTAATGTAAGAACTTAAAAGACTGACTAAAATCTAGGAGGTACAATAGGCATTGTGAAATGGAAGGAAATTGCTCAAAAGGAAAGAACAACTGGGATGAGGGAAAAGAGAAAAGAAACGGGGAAAAATATATTTGTACATATCGGATGGCCAACATAGCTGTCCTACTCACTTTGACTGGTCTACTGCAACGAACAGTTAATGTTTAAGTGTAAGATTAAACTTACGTGTCTACATTTGTTTATCTGTGTATCCAAATTGAGGATATCAATATGTAATACAATAACTATTGTTAATGTCCTATCACTGTCTGAGATTTTGTATTGCTTGTATTGTTTTTGTGTTATTTTCTAAGTGTATATATGTTTGTTAAGATGTTTTCATTGATCTTTAAAGTAAAAAAATAAGAAAATAAAGAATTTAAGAATAGTAATGAGGATTTTCAATTTAATTCTCACTGGGATAGGTATCTATAGGTCATTTTGAGTATTGGAATAAGGGATTTTGACACATACTTTCGAATTAATAAAAGGAAGAACCTGGGTCTTGATGGTTAAGAGGGTAGTTCAAGTTGGCATCACTGTCAGAGCCAGCAATGGTACCCAGGCCCCCTGGGACTGCAGACGGTGTGTCGTCCACAGCTGCCATCAAACTGGCCAGGTAGAATGAAAGGAGGGTCTAGGAGATAGTGTCTGAGAAGATAGCTCAAGGGCAGCAAGTCTAAGGATTATGTTAGAACAGAGCATTTGATGCTGTGTTTGCATTTTTGAAACAGTTTTTAAAGTTTCTGTAGCTTGACTTATCACTTAGAGAGTGAATAGATGTAGGGAGAACGTGGTCATGCTTGGGGGAAAACAGCAAACAATGTAGACTTGGTGACAATTCTATCCTACAATAGCTTCTCGTGTTACTTCCATCAGCCTAGACTGTACCGATCGGTTTGTTCCTGGACAACTCCTTTCCTGAACAGCACAGACCAGAATACAAGGCAAGAGCAAGTACTTCATCAATCAGGTTTGGAGGCTGCTAACCCTGTCCAAAATATTTGTCTTTGTTGTGAGTAACTATCTCACTCGCTGAAGACTTTATTTTATTTTACACTCTTGAGAGTACAAAATAAATAAAGAGACGGAAGGCATCCACGTCAGATACATCTTTCAAAGATCCTGCCAAGATCTGTCAACCTGAGCCTCTAACTAACTGGTGACAAATGTTGTGTTGACATATTTTTCTACTTCCCAGAGAATAATTAACAGCAAATGTCAGGGAAGGCTGGCGTAGTAATTTCACACAAATAAAAATCTACTTCCAACTCATTTCAAGCATCCATAACCTCTTTCCTATAGACATGCTTCTAAAACAAAGAAAACCATGTGCAAAATTATCTGAAAACTGGTTGCCTTCTGGGCATAGTGGTATTTTCTATCTTTCCATCATTGTCAGGGTGAAAATAAACAGTGAGCAGAGCATGGAGAAGCAGCTGAAAATACTGAGTGAAGGAGTCTGTTATTTCCACAGTGTAAGAAATGGGACAGTATGAAATGAGCAGCCTCGTAGGTTAAATAAAGGCAGATTCAAGGCTTGACATCACCACCTGAGCTCCTACATTCATGTCTGAACTTTCACACTTGTTAAACAAGTAGAAACTGTGTTTGCAAGGCTGCTGAAGGTGATGATAATGCATGCTAACCTTGTGAAGATAAACCACATTTGTTCACTGACACAAGAAAGATAACCAATGACTGAATGTCTACGCAGATGGATAATTATCCTTGACACTCCTATATTGGCTTACTAAGCCTAGGCATCCCAAATTATATTTACTTCACTTACTTTTATCCATGGCCACTTTCCTACCATACAAGAGGACTGGATAGGTGTCACAGAGACTATGGGGTGTGATTCACAATACAATGAATGTTGAATTTTTTTTTAAAGGGCAGTGAAAGACACATTGCCAAGAATGCCCCCGAAAAGAGTCTCCTGTGCTTCAAAGACTCTTAATCCAACTCTCTTGCCAGATTCTGAGGCAGCTTTAGAGATCCTCTTTCATGAGTATCTTTAATTTCATTTTTGTGGCTAGCCATGTCTTGAATCAATTAAAAATGTTTACCTTTAATGGTCATTTTGAATTGGGGCATGAGCCAGAGGTTACATGGTGCCATATTTGGGGAGCAAGGTGTATGACAACAGGCTACAACATTTTCACCAACCTACCTTTTCACTCAATGCCACTCTAGAGTGACCTTCATGAAATTTTTGATCACCCTTCATAAAGATACCGATGAAAGGGGATGTTCAGAATTGCTTCAGAAAGTGTCAAGGGCCGGAGTGATGGGATAAGTGTGTCTGAAGAAAAAGGGACTATTTGGGGCGGGTTACTGGCAAAAATACAATGCGTTTTTTATTTAAACATTCACCATATATTTTAATAATCCTTTGAATATGCTCTGCAGCCCAGCATATTTGGTATATACCTATTTACAAAAACTGTTTGCCAATCCCCTCTCTAGAGTGGCTTAAAAGGATTGGATATTTTCTTACATAAATGATGAGCTAGTTTTACAGCTGAGGCCCAGAAACTCTACAGCTTACCTAAAGACACACCACGATGCAGATAGGTGGCATGCCCTGGAAAATAGACCTGATTTAGGAGTCTAGAGAATAAAGATGTGAAGAAGAGATATTATTCTATTAAAAATGATTTGTAAGTTGCAAGGGGAATTTATGTAAATCCAAACTTCCTAATTGTGGATCTATCTGTGAATGCCTTGAGCCTGCTGTGCTTGGCAAAAGAATCTTCTTCCCAATTCAAATCAAATTCTCTCCTCATTGTGGATTAAAGATTTATGAGTTACATTTATTGGATCGTGAATAAGATTTTCATTTGCTGATACAAATACTTTGCTGGCCAAGGAATCCTTCCGATGGATGCGTGTTCCATCCTGATGATTTTTACCCCCTTTGCTGGCATACAAAAAATCTGAATCCATCTTGCAGGGCGGTGTTGGGAGATGCAGTCAGTGCAAGAATACTTTCAGATCCAAAAAGGTAATGAGGTCTACAAAACCCTGACATAAAATAGAATGTCCAGATCAATTTTAATCAAATGACTTAGACTTTCTTTTTGAGGAAAAATCCATTTTCCTGATACAATGCAAGTGCGAAATTCAAGTTTTGGTAGTCATTTTTCTTACTGATTTGTTGAGTAGAAGCAGAGAAACAGGTGCTGTGTTCTTTCTCTTTTTGACATAATGGTTCACCCAGAAGTGCATGCCGCTGAGTTTTATGGTTTGTGCCCAAAGCTTTTCAGCAGACCAAGAGGAGCCTAGAAATAAACATGGAATGGGATGCATGATGGACAGTGTGGCAAGAGCCTGACTCCTTAACCCATGCAGATACCATTGCTCCCTGGCTGTCCAATGATTGAGACAGGCTGAGGAATAAAGTGATGTGTCACCCATGCAATAGGATGGTAGCGACTCAGAAGCAGAGGTGATGAGCAGTTACATATAGACCACATAGTGCATTTGAATTTGGATTTTTGAATTCAAATCTGGCCTTATTCCTCAGATGTCTTATAACCCCAGGGGTATTTAGTCTTGCTAAATTTCTCATCTAAAATTGGTGATGATAATAGTGACGCCAGTGTCCCTTGTTATCTCATCTTAGGGTTCTCAGGATGATTAAATCAAAGAGTGCGCACAAAGTTCTTAGCATACTGCCTAGTGCACAAAAGAAAAGCACATGCCAGCCAGGATAGTAAAAAACTAAACAAAGATACCAAAGCACAGCTGGTTTTTCTACTTCATTATTACCACTGACGAGAGCATTCTAGCCATAGATTTAAGGTGTTGGCATGTCACTTAGAATATTAAATGGCAAATATAACTCCATTTATTAGTAGACATAACGGAAGTTATTATAAAATATAATTTAAAATGAAAGCCATGGCTGCAAAATAATGGAATATGAAAAATCCATGGCAGTATCTGTTTTTTTTTTTTTTTTTTTTTTTTTTTTTTTTTTTTTTGTCTTTTTGAGATAGGTTCTCACTATGCAGTTCAGGCTTCCCTTGAGCTCACTTTGTAGCCCAAGCTGGCCCCGAATTCACAATGATGGTCCTGCCTCAGCCTCTCAAGTGCTAGGATTACAGCGGCCACCACTCCCAGCTTCATGACAATATCTGGAACAAAGGAGAAAGTGTAGCTTAGGTGTCAGAACTGGAATACCTAGTTTCTGAAAGATAAATGGAGATATGTGGATTTAATGCCGGCACCAAAATTATACAGTTCTTGCTGCTTATTTTCCAAGAATTATCAGCTGTGAGGGATTGCAAAGAATGGATTCAAGTTTCAGAAAATAGAATGGATCAAACAAGAATAAGCATTTAAACTTTTCACCTATTTCCTTCATAAAACAGGAAATCTCCACAAACAACTAATCTTGCTAAGGTGGCTGAAACAGGATATTAATAAGTGCTTGTTCAATGAATATATAAAGAAAAAATAATATCAGTGGTATGATATTTTTAGGTGTTTGAGATGCACAGATGGAAAAGATATTATCTTTCCACTTATGAAACTCACAGTTTAGTGGCTGCAGATACATTTTAGTGCAATTTCACATCAGATAACTATTTAGCATAATTAATTTGAGAATACATTATAGAATTTTCAAAGTGTCTTCAGAAATATCTCCTCATTTGATCTTACAAAAGCTATTTGTAAAAACAAAACTTTCTAAGTTATAGCTAAGAAAATGAAAGTCCAGTGAAGACAATACCATTAATCTAAGGATTTATAGATAGTGAATATGAAAAGCATACGTGGGTATAATGGTCTCTCCAGTATATATTCCTGATATTCAGAAGACACAATTCACAGCCTAGTGACCTGGTGCACTCCTGTAATTCCAGCACTCTGGGAGACTGAGGCAAGAGAATTACAAGTTCTAACTCAGCCTTGTCAGTCTAATGACTTATGAAAACCCTGTTTCAAAATATAAAAGAGGGTGAGGATAAAACTCACTACACCTGCACTGAGTTAAATCTGTAGTACTACAAAAAAATTCAGTTCTTTGCCACCTCCTTATCTCTAAGCATAATGTACAAGGGTAAGGCCTTTCAGGCTCAAAGTTTGATGCCATTCTTTGAAGTTTCTGTGATAATCCAGTCCATGCAGGGACAGTGAAGGTGGGAATCTATGAGCCTCAGTACCCAAACCTAGATTTACCACTCGTTCAGCATATTCCGGGGATTTCATAGGACACTTACACAGGACACTAATTTCCTAACCAGCACAATGCAAAGGTGGCCTTTCAGAGTATTAGAACTCAGATCTAATGATTTTGGAGTGATGTGTGATTATCTTTATATCATCTTGAATGGACCCCAGAGTCCACAAACTTATTTGAGCATTGTCCTGACTCTTTCTGTGAGGATATATGTGAGTGAGATTAGCATTTAAAAGAGCATTTAAATCTCTAAAACAGATCATCCGTGACATGAGTGGACCTTATCTAACCAGTTGAAGGCTGCAATGGAATGAAAGCTGACCTCCACCAGCAGGAAGGAACAGTGCCACCACACAGCCTATGGCCGTAAATTGTAGTAACGGCTCTTCCTGAGACTCAGGCATGGTTTTCAACCCTGAAAAATTGGGACTTTCCAACCTTCCTAATCACACTAAAAATAAATCTCTCTATTATGTGGTGGCTAGGCCTAACTGTGTTAATTTGTTGGCCAGTTAGCTGTGTGGGGGTACTAAAGCACAGTTCTGAGAAGGGTTAGGTGGGTTGTGCATATACCCACTCCTTCTTGTCTAGTTGTGTTCTGCTTCTTTAAGGAGCCTTATTAGCGCAGCAGGTAGTAATTAGTCTCACAATAAATTCTTTATTTTATTATTTTAAAAGTAAAAGAACAAAAACATATTAACAAACAGACACAAAGTAGCATAAGAATAGTACCATCAAAACTGAGTTACAGACAAGGTGACAGGGAATCAACAATGGTTGTTGCATTACATATTGATAACTTCGAAGTGTATATTCAGGAACACAGATCTAGACATGCAAAATTGAGCAAACAATTAATCATCAAAGTTTCTTACAATAAAGTGACCTAAGTCAGAAGTACAATTATGTTAGATATGCTGCATATACATACATACTTAATTACTTTTTTTATATAATTGTTTTTTCTTTTAAGTGTGAAAGAAAAAGAACTACATCAACAACAGAAAAAAAAAACAGAAACCATTAACAAAGAGACACAAAGTAGCACAATAACAGTATAATCAGAACTGAATTACAGACAAAGCAACAGAAAACCAACAATAGTTGTTGCACTGCATATTGATATCTTCAAAGTGTATGCTCATGAGAACACATATAGGCATACAAGATTGATCAAACAGTCATCAACTATTTCTTACCATTAAGTGACATAATACAATAGTAGAACCATGTTAGACATCCTGCACACATGTACATACATACATACATACATACATACATACATTTTTGCCTCTTTCTTTTCTCCTTTCCCTCGTCCCATCTGTTCTTTACTTTTGAACAGGTTTCCTTCATGTCTCTTAGTTTATATTCCCACCCTCAGGTTCTTACACCAGTGACACAATACATTGCCCGCACATGTACCTCTGATTTATTTCACTTATGAGTATGTGTTCCAATTGCGACCATTTGCCTACAAAGGCCCCAAATCTGATCCTCTTTATAGCTGAATAATATTCCATTATATAAAAATGCCACAGTTTTTTAATCCAGTCTTCTGTGGATGGACATTTGGGTTGCTTCCACAATTTAGCTATTACAAATTGCGCTGCTATAAACATGGGTGCACATATATCAGAGTGATATGATGTTTTCAGATCTTCTGGGAAAATACCCAGAAGGGGAATAGCTGGTTTGAATGGAACCTCTAGACCTAGTTTGCTGAGAAATCTCCAAAGAGCTCTCTACAGTGGTTGCACCAGTCTGCATTCCCACCAGCAGTGTAATAGAGTCCCTACTTCTCCACAGCCTCGCCAGCATCTGTTATTAGAAGACTTTTTCATACTGGCCAGTCTTACTGGGGTGAGATGAAATCTCGATGTTGTTTTTATTTGCATTTCTCGAATGACTAATGATGTGGAACATTTTCTCATATATTTATTTGCCATTTGTATTTCTTTGTCTGATAATTGTGTATTCATCTCAGATGCCCATTTCTGGATTGGGTCTTTGAATTTGGACAGGTACATGTTTTTTAATTCTTTGTATATTCTAGATAGAAGACCTTTGTCTGAGGGACAGCCAGCTAGGATTTTTTCCCAATTTGTGGGTT
>PVLD010012751.1:0-58894 GCA_004027595.1 Dinomys branickii
GGGAGGAGCTGGGGGGAGGTGGGGGGAGGAGAATGTGGTAGGGGGTGAACCATGGGAAGAGAAAAACAGTCCAAGGGAGGAAGACCGGGGTCAGGGGGCAGGAACGAAGCTGCCGGGTGAAGAGACAGGAGGTCTGGGACATTGAAGGCGCACTGAGGGAGGCATCGCACAAAGGGCCCGGAGCAGGCTGTGCGTGCAGGAGAGACCTGAGGGCAGCAGTCAGCTCTGCGGCCCAGGGCAGGAGTGTTATCCCACGTGCTAGACAAACAGCAAGGCACCCTGTGTGCCAGATGATTATGATAAAAGGGGAACGCATAGGGAACTCAGAGGGGCTCAAGGTGGGAGGAGAGCAGACCACGTGGTTCCCAGGACAGCAGAGTATATGCTGTGACTCTGATCTGAGACAACCACGCTGCGATGCGCATGTGCAGAGGGCTGGGCTACAGGAGGGCGGGAGCAGCAGCGGAGCAGACGGATCTGCACAAAGTTGAGGCTGGCGTGGGAACAGCAGTGATGACAAGACATGGTCTGACCCTGGTACTACGCAGGGAAGATAGTAGGATGTCCAAAGGGGCTGCACGTGTACTGTGAGAGAAATCCAGACAATAAGGACAGCTCCAACAGCCGGGGTCGCCATCTGTTGAGGGAAGGTTGTCCTGGCTGGTAGAAGGTGGCCATGCTCTGGGGAGGGGGCTGGAAACAGGAGCTTCATTTTGGACCTGACAGCTGTAGGAGGTGCCAAGCCCAAGGACAAAGGGAGACTTCCCCCTACCTTCTGAGGCTCACTGAATTGGGCTGATCACAAACAGATGAATGGGAGGGAAAGATACAACAAACTGATTAAAGTTCATGGGGGGAAAATCACATGAGAGGCACACACAAGCATGAGACTCCCTAGGGGCTCGATGGTTGGGGCTCAAGTAACTTCTGGAGCTCCAGAGATGAGAGACTTAGTAGGGAGGGCACAGAGTGTCCTGGATCCCAGAGAGAACCAGCGGCAGGAGAGAAGAGAGAGGAATGCACCAGAACGCAGTTGTCTTATTAAGCACAGAGAGACTCTGGTCTCTCGGAGCTGCTGCAGCATGCCTCAGATGTCCTGGACATGAAGACTTGGAGTCTCTTCTGCATCCAGTGGTGAATCCTTCCTGGCCAATGAGTTCATTCTGATTGCTTTCCTCTGGGAAGGACACTTCAAACTGAAGCCCCTCCTTGCACCATGGGAGAGAAAAGACTGAGAGGTGGGGTGGGGGGCACACAGGAAAGCGCTGCTCCTTTAGGGCACATGTCACCATGCTCTGTGGTCTAGGGGGTAATTTTCTGAGCTCCAACACAAAGAAAGAAAGTGGCCTTACAAATCCAGAGTTCAGGAAGGAAGCCTGGGCGGTGGATATGCATTTGGCCATAACTGGTTTTTGATGGAATTTAATGATGAGACCTCCAGGTTTTGAAAATGAGATGTGGGACTAGGCACAAGCGCTGCCATTATGAGAGTATGGGGAAAAGAAACAGCAAAACAGATTGAAAAGGAATGAAGCACAGTTCTGGAGGTATCAGGAAAGGGAACGCCAAGTGAAGGAAGTGGTGCATAGCAAGGGAAGAGTAATCAATCCAAGAGTAATTCTGTGAAGTGCTGCTAAAAGATAAAAGGATTTACCAAACTTTAGCAGCCAGAGATTATGATGACACTGCATAGTAACCCTGACCCTATGGCTCATTCTACTGAGAAAGTTTACTCTCAATGAATTCTCCTAAAAGAAGGAGGTTTTTAAACACCAACGACTCACTCATTTCAAACCATGTATTACATACACAATGGAATGGAATACAATGGAATCTATTTACAGATTTTTTTAAAAAATTGTCTGGCCTCCTTGCAACTTATATGATTTGAATCCAATTACACAAATACATATAGAGCATTCTGTTTACTATACTAAGCACTAAGGATATAAAAAAGAAAATACAGAAATAAAAACACAGTCATGTGCCAGCACTTGGGAGGCTGAAGCAGAAAGGAAGATGGCCAGCTCAAGACTGACCCAGCTGTATAGCCAGACCCCCACCGAAGGAATACCCAAACAAAACAAAACCCCACAGTCCTTGCTGTCAAGGAGCTCTCAGATACAATGGGGAGTTAGATGGGTACACAGCTACTCACCATTTGATCATATGGAGAATCAGAGGAGTACCCGAGCCTAACCTGAGAGGTCAGGTTGCCGAACCGAAGTAATGCTTCAATTTACTTTTGACATAATAAGTAGTGATTAGAGGCAAAAGACTTAGCTACAAATCATGCCAAAATAAGGCAGGATGAATCTGAATCATTGGTAGGAAAATAGAGGCACCTTGAGACTATGCTGTGAAGTGAAGTAAATCAGACACACAAGCTCAAATCGTTTCGCTTATCTGGGAAATTCAAAGTACACATAATTTAGGGGCAAAGTAAATGATAATAAAAAACAGGGAAATCTTTTGCAAATGGGAAGGGGACCAAGAGATTGGGAGGGAGGTGGGAAAGGAGATACAAATAGAATTACAGTGTTCTGTGTCCATGTATGACTCTCTGCAATCACTGTGTACTGCAAACATAGGCTAATAAAAATTTTTTAAAAGACAGTAACCAAAAGATCTGGAAGGTGAAGGCTCCACAGAGGGGCTACATGAACACACACATCCAGGAAGCCAAGGGGACCCAGGCCCCTTCCAGTCCGAGCTGGCAGGGTGGTGGGGACAGGCCCAGGGAACATGGGAAATGAGACAGTAGGATAAACCTGGGCCCTGCCTGCACCTTGTGTGTGCTCCTAGCCCACACTGGGATCCACTGAATGGGCAAAGCCTGGCAGGCCACCAGAGACCATGCTCTGTGCAAGTACAACCCCAAGAGGAGGAGGCAGACTCTAAGGAGTATTCTGGCCAAGCTGTGAGTGACCCCGAAGCAATGGAGAATCACTGACCAGGAGTAATGGACTGGAACCGCACTAGTGGCAGGAGACAAGACGACAAGGTGCAGGTGCTAGGACAGCCTGAAGAAGGCAGTGGTGCAGGTGGAGGAGCAGAGGACACAGAGGCGGGTGACTTGAGCTTGTAAAACAGAAGTGCGGTGACCCCAGTGCTATGGAGACAGAGGAACGCAGGACCTTCTGGATCGTGACTCGAGCCAGAAGCAGGACTGAGGCTGAAGAACTCAGATGGGGACCCCTGTGATAGATGTGAAGGGTGAGCTCCGTCTGATCACGTCTCACTGAGCTGGAGGCCTGTGGAGCTGTCGCTCACGAGACTACTTACACAATCCAACTTGTCGTGAAGTCTCACGCGTGAGATCGCCCACAGGGCTGAGGTGATCCAAAACTGGACGCCTGCCTTAGGTTTAGCCAAACTGAGAAACAAGACCATTGGTAGCTTGGCGATAAGTTTATCCATTCACTTAAGTTATCTTTAGCCAAAATGAAAACAAGGCTGTCCTATATACTTATTTTAGAAATATTATGAGCAGAAAAGGGCTGTTATAAAAAGATTAGGTGGAATTGCTGCTGCCATGCACAATTTGTCTGGAAGCTATACACTCACACAGCTGGACTGATGGCACGAAGATTGGAAAAGAAAGCATGTTTCCAATGTCAGATAACATGGAAGGTACCAAAAATTATCCTTAAAACTACTAAAACTGGTAAGAAAGTTAGTCCAATACAGTGACCAGTTACAAAATATACCAAGCAAAACCACTCTCTTTCATGTCAGTAATAACCTGTTAGAACCTAAAGTGAGGAAAAACTTATTTCTCTAAATAATAATAGCACTATAGCTATTTTATCCCACTGTGGAACAATCTAAAGAAATCAATAAAACCTATATGAAGAAAAGTTCAAATTTCCCTAAAGACTTAAAAGAGTAAATATCACATTTCTAAAAGGGAATACTATGTTACTGATGTGTAATTTCCCTCCAAACTGGTAAGTTTAATGGGACAACCATTAAATACCAAGAGGGGAGCTGGGCATTGTGATGCCTGCCTATGCTCGGGAGGCTGAGGCAAGGGAGTCCCAGGCCAGCCTTGGACACACAGCAAGAGTTTGTCTCAAAATACAGAAATGAAAAAGAGGAAGGCATGGAAGGAAAGGAGGAGGAAGGGAAAGAGAAGAAGAAAGAAAAAAACAACCGGGAAATATATCAACACCTGTTTAATTAAGAGTACAGGTATCTAAAATTGAAAGCCTACATGGGAATTAACCAAAATCACCACGACTGTGTGAGGGTGGTGGGATAATGAGTGGTCGCCTCCCTCCATTTTTATGAACATTTGTGAGCACAGTGCAGTCTGCGCTTGGAAGCATTCTCTCAGATCTTCAGAATAGGGCATATGAAAACTCAAACTAGGTCACATAGGAAAATTACTTTAAAGAGAAAAAAAATGACTCCCGAGCTTGGAAAATCTAACTGAAACTCGATGTCCACCAGAAAAGGACGGATCAACTATTAACGCTTTTAAAGATCACAGCAAAGAAGCAGGGAGAAAGATCTTTTGCAGAAGGGGAAGGAATCAAGAGGTGAGGGAGGGCGGGAGAGAGGAGGGGAGAGGGATGAAAAGAATGAGGATGCGCTCCCCTCATGGGCAGACTCCCACACGACTGTCTTAGGTGCTCTTCTCGTTGCTGAGACAAAGCACCCGACCCCAGCTTGGCGAGGGAGGGGTATTTAGCACCGCAGTTCGTAGAGCTTTCAGTCCACCATCACTGGCTCGGAGGCGGGGGCGGGTACAGGGCAGAGGCGCGACAGTTCATGGTGGCAGAAGACAGCAAAAGTAACGGGAGAGGAGAGGAGAGGAGGGGGAAGGGAAGAGAGCGGGAGGAGGAAAGAAGGGAGAGAGGCACGAGCCTCTTTCAGTCCCTTCCATTTTTTGCAGGCTGCCACCGCAGGGCGGGTGTAGCACCCACGCCTTTAATCCCAGCATCGGACCACGAATCAGTCATAAACTTGAGAAGCCAACACTGATGACTGCGTGAGGCTCTGGGGGAACATCCAGACACAAACCGTAACAGGGAGTATACTCATTATGTGCTACAAACGCGGGCTTATAAAAATAGAAAATTATTAAAAACTTTAAAAATACTTAAATCAATGAACCAAACATTAGTAGTACCCATACACTGTTCACAACACTAACTGTACCCACTTTAAACAATCTGCCTTCAACGGTGATACAAGAGGTTCAATGTCATTTCACTATTTAGTTTATGCCATTTAACTATTTCTGCAACCAAGTGTGGAAATTTGCACTCCTTTATATTCACATGATTGTGATTTGGGCACCTGCAAATCAAAAATAGTCATCCTGCTGTGGGGAGCAGTACAATTCATTTCATAGTGTTGTTTATTACAAATTAGTTAATTACAGATTATAGCATATGCATGGATTACATGTATTCCCCTAATACCAGTCCCTCTTTAGGAGTTGGCTCCTTTTTCCTCCATGACTCTGAGGTCAGGGTCTCACCCAGCTTGGTAAGCCCCTGCTGCACAGATAACTTCCCCAGGGCCTCAGAAATGCAGCTGCCAGCCGCCCCAAGAACCAGCACCTCCCAAGGACCACATCTGTGCTCTTATTTGTCAAACATGTGCAACTACCATCATTATTTTGAATTTAATTTATAAATTTGCAAAGTATTATAGCTTTCCTTTCTCACAAACTCCCGATAATCTTTAAAAATGAATGTTCAAAAGTATTTAATTCACAAGTGATACAACCTGTTCTTCTTGGAATGATTACTTAAGATTTGCATATGCTTAAGAGACAAATTGTATCACAACACTCAATAAATTATGAATGAAAAAACCTAGTGCAACTGACTAGGATTCAATGTTTATTATAAAAGCACAGTTCAAGGAGGCAAGTGCATTTTTCTCCTAATCCCCTAAGATAAACTAAAAAGAAATCCACTTCAGTCTCATCAAGAGATGAGATGAATGCAATATGTTTAATCTTTATCCAATGACATTTGGAGCCAGAGTGATATTTCACTAACTCACAGCAGAGGACTTAAACAAATACAGCCTTGTGTGGTGTTAGTAACATGCCCACCTGCCCCCCGCTGAAAGAATTACTAATAAGAGGATATATAAAAATATGCAAACTGGAAAAAAATTAAAATGAGGCAAAACTTAAGTGATGCAAGCCAGCACAGCTATGTGTGCACCCATGGAGGGGGGCACATGTGCATACGTGCGTGTGCACACTGCCGTGGACTGAACCCAGAGACTCTGTTCTAAATTACACCCACAGTCCTTTTATTAGTTTTTACTTGGGGAGCAAGGTCTCACTAAATCATTAAGTTGCTCAAGCTGATCTCAAATTTCAGATTCTCCTGCCTCGGCCTCTCAGAGTGCTGGGATTTCAGGCAGGGGCCACAAAGCCTGTCTTACTTTTTACTCACATAAAGGAACATTGTTCCAAGGAAACCTGTAGGCCTGTCTGTTTCCTTCAGTGAATCTTAAAACTGTCACTAAATTTCAGGAATCTAAGCATATTGTACGTGCAGATATGGCAAGCCCCTGAAATTTTATGTGGTTACTTAACATTTTGCCTTGAAATAAAAAATAACTACTTTTAGCAGTTTAATGTATAACACATAAAGAACACAAAAGTGAATGGGCTGGTTAGGGCAAGTGCTGGTGCCAGTTGCAGATACTCAGGAGGCTGAAGCAGGAGAATCACTTGAGCACAGGAGCTAAGTGACATAGCAAAACTGTCTCAACTAAAATAAAAGTAGATAGATAGGCAAAGTAACTATGTAAATTCTATTGTTTACACTGTAATTTCATTATATTTCTGACAGAATTACTCAGTCGGATTTCTTCATAAACAGCAAATGTGAGACATAGTGAAGAACTTACTTTGTCAGATAAACATGGAAAACATGTTTATCCTCTTTAATAACCCACTTCAGAAATAAAGGAACTATAATCCTTTAGTTGTCTACTCCACAGAATCAAAAATCCAGCTTCAGGGCTGGCAAAGCCCCAGCCAGGTGAAGCTAGAACAAGTTGCCCCTTGGAGCTGCCAACCTGAGTTCTCGGGGACTTGGGCACAGGCAACTAAGGCTGCAGCCTAGAGATGAAGCTCTCGCCACCCCACCACCCTTTCACCTGCCTGTGCCCTCCTCAGTCCAGAAGGTTCATAGCAGCCTCTCTGTCTCCAGCACTTCTGCCCGTAGCCCCTCTACTTCTGCCCCTGGGGCTACCAGGAGGCTGTGATGTCCTGTGTCATCTGATCAATTAAAAAATGAAAAGAGTAAAATAAAATAAAACCCTAAATCAAAATTTGTAGAAGCAGCGGACTGGCTCGAGGTCAGGAGATGAAAGAAGCCAGACTAAGAGGCAAACACTTGTGACTCTCCTGAGCTGTAAGAGATGCCTAGAGTAGCCAAGCCCGGGGGCAGAAAGTAGAAGGGCAGCTTTCTGCTTGATTCTGTCTTTCTTATTTGATTTTAGTTTTTAAAAAATTGTTCAGAAGGATGGCAATGACCAAAAGCCAGAAGAGTTTGGGAGTTGGTTATACAACACCATGAATGTACTTAACACTGCAGAACTTAAAATGATTAAGATAGCAAATGTGATGTTACATGCATTTTATCATAATTTGAAAAATAAATAAAAATTTAGAGAAATAATAGTTCTTGCCTCCAGGGGCTTTTCTTGAGTGCATTCATTATTTTAACATAGGATGATAAATACATTTGCAGAGTTCACTTGAAGAACCCATAATTTTAGGACATGTGGGAGAAGATAATGAAGGCCAAGTTAATGAAACCAAGATGTCCTGTGTCACTTCCTATGAGCCACATGTGCTTTTAGACACTGTGCTTCTGCCATGAGGTGATGAGCACAGAGTGGGTGACAGGACCTAGGGAATCATTAAGCTATTCTCCTTACCTCTGCATGCACAAAAGTCCTCATAATAAACACTCAAAATAAAGACAGCTGAGGTAGGAAATTTAGCAGGGTAGCAGGAATGATGGGAAGGGCTGCAGTGGCCTTTCTACTGAGAGAGAGTGGCCTCTCCACCAAAAGAGAGAGTAAAACATGGAAATATTTTAGAGTCTATTTTGAAAATATGAACTTGATGTACTTAGCATAATGCTGACAGACTTTAAGAAAGCAACATGAATTACCCAGAAAGGCTCTTAGACGAAATCATAAAACCAGTATAAATTTATATACAATAAAATGACATTTTAAATTTCACTCTATATAAATCAGGGGATAAGCCATTTTTATAACCAGTGTTACAACTATATGACTATATATTCCTGTGTAAATTAGGAAATAAGCCATTTCTAACCAGTTTTATAACCATGCAGTATTTGAACATGTGTGTCTGATTTATTTCACTTAAGAATATGGTCTCAAGGTACATCTTTAAGCCAGAGAAATGCCTCAAGCTTATCCTTCTTTGTGGCAGAGTAGTATTCCATTGTATTTAAAAAAACCACATCTTCTTTACCCATTCATCTTACCCATTATTCTTAGTGAAGGTCCACGGTTTACATTAAGGCTTACTCTTTGTGTTTTATACTCTCTGGTTTTTAATTTTTTTTAATTTTTATGAGTTCATATTTGTACTGCATAATGATTACATTCATGATGGGGAGTTAATGCATGGACAGGAAACATTTGTTTCCATATTATTCTGTGATGAAACAGAGCTCAAACTCCATAGAAAGGGAAAGTGTCTCATAGAAAATAGTAAATAGTATCTCTTTCACAGATACTTTGTACATTTGCCAATGAACCAGAGAAGAGCCAACTATGTGTAGACCTGTGGCACACCAGAAGCAGCTGGGAGCCCTGGCCCACTTAGATTATCAGCAAGCAAGAGGCAGACAGGCAAGAAGCCCAGTCCTACCCCAGAGATCAGGAATGGGCCCCCTCCTCATACCTGTCCTGCTGCAGGAGGGGTATAAACAAAACGAAAATGTGTTACATCCATATACCAACTCCCACAACGAATGTGACCCTTATGCACCACCCACACGGACTAATGAAAAAAAATATTTTAGAAGCAAAAAGATGTTTGGGTCAATCTTCACTGTGTTTAAAAAATATCTTTTGAATGGCTGCCAACACTTAAAATTTCAAAGATTTCTCTTCCTCAGTCTGAATTTGTTTACTTCTCTTGAAAAATCAAAAGATTGGGTAACTTTTGGGCCCACATTCCCAACCAGGCAAGACACAGAGCACAGGCAACCAGGGCAGCCATTGAGTCAGTCTCCAAATTGTCTTGTCCGTGTCAGTCCGGTCTCCACTGAGGCTAGAGGGTTTTCGCTAACTGGTGCTTCGAATTGTTTTGATCACAACTATGAGCTCACCCCACACATACAAGAGAACTGTCCTTAATTAGAGATTTAACTGTTAACAAATGACAAGGAATAATCAAGCAACATTTACTTAATCTTTATATATCAAAAAAATTAATATTACATTAGACTCAAGACAATGAGATCGTTACCACTATTACTGAACATTGTTCTAAGCAATGGATAAAATAATAGAATTATCACAAAGAGGCAACAACAGCAGAAAAACTTTTCACCTGCAATTGACCTTACTCCCCTTAAAGACTGGAATGACTGAGAAATTATGAAAGCAGAAAAACTCAGTATGGTGACTGAATGCTTACAAAATTAAAGCACAAATTTAACAACTCCTTTGCATATTAGCCATAATCATAGAAGAAAAAAAGATGAATGAAAATGTAAACACGACAGTAAGCAAAATTATAAAATACACAGGAATGAAATCAACAAAAGATGCCAACATGGTCCAGGACAGGAGGCTTCCCAAGAAAAGCCCAGGGTCCAGTCACCACTCAGAGGGTGGGCCTGACCCTTCCCCAAACGAGGACCTGCACCTCTCAACTGTTCCCCAGCCATGCTGTCAAAGCTCAGTGCCGGTGTGGGGCCCAAGAAACGGCAGTTTTTCACCCAGTTATCTGCTGGACCCCATCAAGACCTGCATCTTCTTAGTTCAGTTCTGAACCCTGGAAATCAGTTCCGAACTCTTTTGGTTTCTTGAAGTGCCTATACAGGACCCAGGACAAAGCCAGAGACAATCAGGATTCCTTCCTTCTCAGGAATCTGACACGCTGTCAGGTGGAAGAAACTTACTCTTTACAGAAAAGTATTCAAGGAGCCCTAAAAACTTTTGGCAGAGAATTTGTCTAATCGTATGAAAGGAAACAAAAGGGCAGAGAGGCCTTTCACACCACTTCTGAATACGACCAAAAGAAGAATGCTTGGAATGTATGGCTTACGTTATTGAGAAATCTCTGATTACTGAGGTCCTTAATATTTGAGAATTTGTAACTTTGACTATGGTTTTGTTCAGGGTTGTTTTTTATTCTCTGAATAAAAGTGGTTTCCTAAGAAAAATCTATCATGTAAACAAATGGCTTAAAGCAGCAGAGAAGTGTCTGTTTACACTCAGCTAATTAATGTGCAGAGCATTCTTATCTATTAAATTAAAGCAGCTCACCTAAGGACTTGGCCAGATAATACTTCATTAGTCTAATAATAATGAGTTACATGGTTGAAATCATAAAATGGACATCTGTTCTAAAACATCCTTCAATTTAGGTCTTTTATTAAATCAACACAGCTTTTATACCTTAGTTTTCAATTACTGATGTTGTATATGGCAAAAATAAATAAATAACCCTCCACTGAAAAAGGAAATAAAATTTTGTCTTTACCTTTGATGTTTTCCATTCCCAACCATCGCCTATCTGTTGTGAATGTTTAATGAATTCTGCACAATAATGCTGGAATGTTTTCTCTTCCAAGAACTCATCTTCTTCCATGTTGAATGATAACTGCAATATAAAAACAATATTAGCACCAGCTTTAGAACAAATATTGAAAGTATTCTGCTAATTGACTTAGTTCTTTAAACAAATTGAAGTTTGGGCTATGCAACAGGAAATAACCTCAAGGCTATTCCAAAACATGTTTTGCTTCCATCTTTCAACCCTACCCTTATTATTTTTTTTTATCCAGTCAACATGAAAGCCCAAAACATAGATCTTTAACAAATATTCACCTGTGTTCTTGTTTTTGTTTTGTTTTGCACTAGATGCTGGTGATCAAACCCAACACCTCACACATTTGAAACTTGCACTCTACACTGAGCTATACCCTAGCCACAGTCTATGTTGTCTACAATGATAAGAGGGTTATCAAATGGTTAAATGCAAATGGTTAAATGCTTACTGTTGTATTTTGTAGGAGCTATTTTTAGTAAAATCTTTAGTTTGCCCATAGCTTGTTTAAAAGTTTAACATTTATACCACTTCTAAGATAATGCTTCCAAACAACCTCCTTAAAACTTTCTTCTCCACCTCCTAGCTCAGCTCCTGTACTCACAGTGCAACAATGATTCGAGGAGGCAGGGCATTTTCCACACCTATTAGAAGGTTCCCTCTCACTGACAAATGATGTTCTAAAGCTTGAAATTGTCTTTCAAGGCATAAGGTTATGATCACCTATTTGATTATCTACTTCATCAAATCTCCAAAAGTAATCTATCAAGATATACCACAAGTATACAACCATTCACTCTGGCCATGGGTACATACCTGTAATCCCAGCTCTGTAGGAAGCTCAGGCAGAAGGACTGCAAGTTAGAGCCCAGCATAGGCAAATTGGCAAGACCCTGTCCCAAGATTAAAAATGAACATGGGACTAGGGATTGAGTGCAAAGGCCTTGAGTTCAATCCCCAGAATCAATCAGTTCAAAACATGAAACACTTAGAGAAAGAAAATTTTACAGCACAAAGAAAACACACAGACCATGTAGCTCAGAGCTTCCAATGAGAGAAGCCAGACACAGTGAATTCTCGTATTTCCACTGGTCACCAGCATCATCGTAACTATGGCTTATTACATCAAACACTGTGCTGCAACTTCATCCAATTAACCCTCACACAGTCTAAAGGGTGCTGCTATTCCCACCCCTCAGATGTAAAGGTGGAAGCAAGTTGTGGTTAAAACAATGGGCAAGTTCCAAAATTTTTATTACTTTTTATTCTCTTTCAAATTGTTTAATCAATCTTGCATCTTTACATCTGGTAATCTGAGCAACTTTGTTGAAGATAACAACATGCAATATAACAACCACTGTTAATTTCTATCATCTTGTTCTGAAATCCTGTATCGTTTTTATTGGTTTTGTGTTTTTTGTTATTTTGTTTTTATTCTTTTCTCTTTAATATGAAAAAAACTTAAAAATGGGCAAGCGAAATCAATAGACACTTCTCAGAAGAAGTATAAATGGCCAATAAGTACATGAAGAATGTTCAGCATCACTGGCCATTATAGAAACACAAACTAAAACAACACTGAGATTCCATCTTATTCTGAAAAGAATGGCTTTGACAAGTAATAACAAATGTTGGTGAGGCTGCAGGGGAAAAAGAAACTCTTCTTCACTGTAGGTGGGAATATAACCACTGTGGAAATCAGTGAGGAGAATCTTCAGAAAACTAAAAATTGAAATTCCATTTGACCTAGCCATTCCCCTTCTAGGTATCTTCCCAAAAAGGTTAAAGACATCATACCACAGTGATATCCATGCATACTCATGTTTAAAGCACCACAACCCATTATAGCTAAAACTTGGAAGGAACCTGCGTGTCCATCAATAGATGAGTGGATAAATGGGATATGTACACACAATGGGGTACTACTTTGTTATAAAGAATAAACTTGAGTCATTTGTAGAAAAATGGATGCACCTCGAGACCATAATGCTAAGTGAAATAGACTAGACACACAGCTTCAATATCACCTGGTTTATCTTATATAAGAAACGCAAATTATACATAAAGAGCAAAGTAGAAGATAGATAATAGGAAGTAGAGACAGATGGTTTGCAAATGAGAAGGAGGTCAGAAGATGGAGGAAAGGGAGTAAAAGGGTATAGAAAAAAAGAAAGAAAAAACTGGAAACAGAGGCTTAGCAAGTAGGAAAGGGAAGAAGAGGTGGGAGGAGCAGGGAGGGAAGGGAAGGGCTAGGGGAAGAGCAAAGAATGGGGCTGCTTTACGCTCGCGCACCGGCTCTCCGCAATGCACGGATCGTTATGTACTGGGAACACAGACTCGCAAAAACCACAAACGAAGGGGCTGGAGGTGTGGCTCGGTGGTAGAGCACTTGTCTACCGGGGGGAAGCCCCAGGTTCAATCTCCAGCACCACAGATAAGTAAATAATACAAAACAGAATGGATCCAGACCCTTGTTTGGCTCCCAGGCCAATGATTTGCCTACACTAGCTGTTTCCCAAACCAATGACGCTTTGATTACACAAATTTAGCATGACCTATATAAGAATGCATTCACTTATTACACACACACACACACACACACACACACACACTGAACATCAGGTACAAAGCAGGCACTGTGCATAGGTAAAGGACAAACGTAGGGAAATGAGAGTTATGTTCATGTTCTGACAGAGGGCATAAGCAACAAAAAGAATTCTAACAGAAACTCTCCCGAGCAGCCTGCACTCGCCAGCACGCAGGCCACGCACGGCCCAGGCTGCAGTCCTCTCTCCAGAACCCTGGCCGGGGCCTCCAGACTCAAACAGAGCATGAGGCTCCCCAGCTCCAGTCCCCGGGGCTGCATCTGTCCACAAACCACCTCCTTACATCACAGACGCAGACTTCACTTACACAACAAACAAAGCAAGCCAGCAATGCACAAGCTAGAAAGACACAGTTGTGTCTGTGCGTGAACGTCTTCACCTGACTGGCTAGAGGTGTCTATAAGAGAGACAGAGCCAGATTCCGCATTCACACTGCCGGGCAAGGGCTTGAGTTCTTTCATTTCCACCACAACTGGAACTCTCTCAATCACCTAGGCTGGCCTCCAACTTGCAATCCTTCTGCCTTAGCCCCCTGAGTGGCTAGGAGGACAGGTGTGTGCTGCCATGCCGGGCTGAGATTTTGTTTTTCCATGACAAACCATCCAAGGATAAAGTACAGGGGCTGCAGTGGGGGTCTAAGCAGGAGGACAGCATGAATAAAGGGTACCAAGGCACAAAGTATGGAGTTTGGTGCTACTGACACAAGATGCACGGGCCGCAGGGAGAGAGACAGTCAAACCGCACTGCACTTAGTTATACCTGTCCGCCCTCACTAGAGAAGCAGAATCAGGTGGGAGGCGCCTCAACCATAGGCATGAACTATCTGAGTGAGGTAGGAAGAAGGGCCTGGCCTGTTTCCACAGCAACTGGGGCAGCCACGCTTGGAGCTGAGGTCAGAATACATGACCAGGGCCTTGGGTGGAGAGGCAGATGGCAGGGGCACAGGCCCGAATGCTCAGAGAAGAGGAAGATGCCCTGCAGGGGTCTGGCCCAGTGGTCCCATGGCTTCGAACCACGCAGTGAGAGGCAGGAGGAAGACCACACAGCATACACCGAGAGAGACACAAAGCAAGCTTGGAAGGACAATACTATCCAGCGAGAACTCATCTAAAAGATCCTTTGTGTGGCTTCCTGTGGCTCACAACACTACACAGAATTTTGTGTGTATATCTATGTTCATAATTCTCCACAGCTGTTTAAGGGGTTGTGTTGGTTTGGGGCTACTGCAAGGAGAAACAATAATACAGGACACATATTTTATAAGATTATTTATAATAGTCACCCAAAGAATCATATACAAGACAGTGCAGGAGATCTGTCAACACACTAAAGACCAAAGAATCCAGCTGAGGGCTTGGATCCCACGGCAATGCCCTGTAAGAAAGTTCAGCTCAAGACCTAGAGCCCATAACAATGCCTCCCATGAGTCCAGCTGTAGGCCCAGAGCCCTGACAACATCTCATGCAGTCCTGTTTCACAGATCTGTGCTGGAAAGGCCCAAAGGTCAGTGATGGAAGCTGGAAAGTCTGTGCCAGTGGGATGAAGAATCTGTGCCAGCAGGCTGAGGGATCTGCACTGGAGCTCAAAGTAAGAACCAGAGCTCCCCTGAAAATTACTACAGCCATCTTCAGCAACAGTGAGGTCCTGAGCTCCTCTGACGATGAGGACAGCCGAGTTCCCATCAGGAAAGCCAACACAGCAAGCTTGTCCAGGAGACTGAGCAGTGCACCATCTTCCCCTCTGGAGCCAGGAAGCGATGCTCAAGGTGAGGACCAGAGCTCCCCCAAACTGAACCAAAGCCATTCTCAGCGACAAGGTCCTGAGTTCCTCGGAGAATGAAAGCAGCTAAGTTCATCAGCAACGCCAGCATGACGAGCTCCTCCAAGACAACCAACAGCTCCTTACAGCTTCTCGACAGCTTCCAACAGCCTCAACTTCTTCTCCAGTTCTCCCTCTTATGCTGTTGACAAAAATCTTCAGGTGGGCCTCTCACACCCAGCACCACACTGACTCAGTTCAGCTGGGTGTTATAAGCTGACCAGCAGTTGTCAATCCACCACTGGGGTCTTATCCCAAAGCTTACACTCCTGTGCACAATAAAGAGAGCAGTGGGCAGGGAGACCACTGCAGAACACCAACATCTAAGGAGCCTGCAGAGGAAGAGGAACCAACCAGAGAACAGGAGAACAAAGAAGCCTGCAACAGGAGCAGATGCTAGCAGTGGCCAGGGACGGGCACGAAGGTTTCAGGGCTGCAGAGAACAACCCAAAGGCCAAGAAGGGCCCCAAGCCAAAGAGAAGCTCACTCAGAACCGAAAACACCCGTGGCATCTGCGGCCACAGCAGGAACACTGTCTTCATGGGCTGTGTGGGAGCCTCAGAGAGAAAGCAGGAGGCTTTGAGCTGGGGAGAAAACTCCATGTGAAGAAGCCGTGGAAACTGGAGACTGCGTCCTCAAAATGCTTGGGGAAAAGGAGATACAAATTGGTGACTGAAGTACCGCATAGGTAAAGGAGAGAAAGTTTTTCCTAACAAAAAAAGAGAGTTTAAACTTAGCACAGGCAATGAAGAGAGAGAAAGCCATGGAGGACCAGTGTCCCACAGGGCTTGGGGTCACAGCCCGGAGCAGCAGGAGGGTGCGGGCATGAGGCGCCTCACCCTGGTGTAAGCCCAAGTGCAGTTAGGGTGAGCTAAGGTTAGAGGAGTCTCTGAAGGCAACCCCAGGAAAGGAAGAGGAAGCCACAAGACATCGTCACACAGGCAAGGTGTGGTGTGGAGCAAGAGGACAGGGTGGATGGGAGAGGGTCAGAGGAGCAGGTGGACTTGAAACTGCGGCTGGAGAAAGGGGAGCAGCAGACAGAAGCCAGGGCCCAGCGAGGTGGAACCCCTAGGGGACAGTGCCACACTTGGGGAGCTGCTGTGACATCTTCAGAGGCTGCTCCCCAATGCTGAGGCAGTAGAGGAAGAGGAAATGCTTGGCTAACATGAAAAGGAAGAGACGATGTAGGAGAAGGTTGAAGGCACTGGGAAAATACAGCAGCACCAAGAGAGGTAAGATACCCAAAAGACCTCCAAGGAAAGGAAGGAAATTGGAAGAATACAGGATTTTAGAACTCAGTGGTCTCAGCAGTGGTCCCAGGAGGGAGGGATTTATAATGTAACTGGAGAGGAATAGGGCTAGAGATTCTGCTCAGTGGTAAGAGTGTTTGCCTACATTCACAAAGCCCTGGGTTTAGATGGGGAGGAACAAGAAAGGGAGGGGTAAAGGAAGCCAGAAGCCACTAACCCTGGGCAGAAACACTAGACACGAAAAACCCTACACTGTACAAAGCTTTTAGAATTGCACTATACAAGACTCGAAAGAGCAGAGATTTTGATAGGCTGAAGAAGCACCGATGAAAGTTGGTGTCCGGCGAGTGACCTGCCAGCAGCTCCCCACTAAGCTGTGTGGAGTGGAGAAAGAAAGCAGCCCCTGCTCAGGAGCTTCAGGATTTGTGTTTTTTTTAAGTCAACTTTATTTTAAAACAAGTGGTGGGGCACCGATCTGTGAAGACAGCAACATCACAAGAGATGTAGTGTGGAAACTGACCCATACCCCATCCATTCCCCATGCCACTTGGGATCTGCGGTGCAAGCTATGGTAGAGAAAATGAACTCAGAGCATCCCAACTCCTTGACTGTGGCAGCCTCCTCTCCCTGGGGAAACTTTTGAAGGACCTGCTTTTGAAGGACCCAGACTGCAGGGGACTCAGGAATGTGCACCTGAAGGGATGTGCACGGAGACACCATCAAACCTTCCAGGGGCGGGAGGGGGTCTCCGGGTCACACACACAGTTCCGGTTTCAAAGGGGCTAAAGGGAAAGAGAGATAGTGACCCTAGGATGCAATGAATGGAAGAACAGGAGTGAACAGCAGGAGGGAGGTGAAGGGAATGGGGTGTGCAGACATCCAGGAGGAGAAGGCCTGGTCACTGGGAGCTCTGTCACTGAAGCCGAGGTGGACAAAGGGGTCAAGGAAAACCAGTGCTGCAACAAAGGAGGCCTCCAGCCCCAGCTTCTGCTGGAGACTGCATATCTTGCCTGGCTGGGTACAGTCAGGTCAAGGCTCTCACAGTGGCCAAAAGGGACACCATGGTGCAAAATACAGCCAAAGCCTGATGGTAGAGAGACAAAGGAGGCAGGAACTGGCCTTGATACGTGACGGTCAGGGGAGAAGAGATTCTAGAACATTTCAAGTGTCCTGCTGTGGAAGGCTGTGTGTGGACTGCAATCCAGACCCCTGCAGGTTGGGAGTGAGGTGGGTCCAGCTGGTAACCTCTGTGGGACAGACGGTCTGGTGGGCACCGTGGGCCGAGGCCAGAACCAGAAGCAAGGGAACATCCGGATGGACATCTGGGTTTGTGTGAGGACTCCACAGATGGGGACAAATTCTGTCACCCAGAGTGGGTGCCGAGCTGGAGCAGAAACGTGAGGCTACAAGGAGCACTCAGAAAGATCTTCTTCCACACATGCAGCTCCCCACCATGAGGTAACTGCTCCATACTGAGGACCCACACTAACAAAGACAAGGAAAAAGGGTTTCTCCAACTGCTGGATGATCCCAGCAGACACTGAGAGACACCAAAGCAGAGAACTGTGGCTTCAATTCATGAAGGACTTATATTCATGAGTTTTAAAATTCTAAGTAAACTCACTAACAAAACAGAATAAAAACTCTCTACTCTCCAAGCCCTCCAGATACTTGAAATTTACTTAAGTACTGAAAAATGTTAGTTGAAACATAAAATTTTACTCAATAGCCGTGTTGATGCACTACTACCCAGAGGACTGAATGTCACAGTGCTAATGACCAGTTGGTTGAAAACTTAAATCACCTAAGGGCTGAGAATTCAAACCACCCCAAACCAATCCCCAAGTTACAGGTACAAGACAGAAAGTGCAAACAATCCTCTCCTGGGCACTGCAAATCGGCGCTCCTCCATAGATCTGCTAGCACCCGCACCCTGTGCAAGCTGGCCCAGAGAGGGCTGCCATCCCCACACAAGTTCCTCTTGTCCAGGGCAGTGACCCCAAAACCCCAGCCACAGATGGCACCACTGGGCAGCTCAGGGGTAAGAGCAGCGGGCCCACAGAACAGAAGCCCAAAGCTGCTTCTGTGATGAGCTCAGAAGGGGCGGGAGGAATTCAGGGATGACTGTGTGTCCCCAACTCCAAAGAGAAGGCAAAGGCTCTGAACACAAGAGACAAGAGGAAAGCACAACTGCAACTGAAGAAGACAGGGACACGGAACACTGGAGAAAACTGAAACATAAAACAGGAGAGGCTTTGAAGTCTCCAGTACAGGCAACTGAGAGAGTGGAGAAGCTGGGAAATCATGGCCCTCGCACGTTCCACACACACAGGAGAAAGACCGTCAGGGTGAAGACAATGCTCGCGCCTGACAGCGAGAACAGAGAACATGGCCCCACCCACGAGTGCAGAGCTTCCGGGCTGAAATCAGAAGCAATGCGCCTCGGAGAAACACTCCTGAGCTCAGAAAGATGAAAAAGATTTACATATAAATCGAAAGGATTCATTATGTTTCTGGGAAAACTGCGGGAAAGAAACCTATTGCTTAGTGCACTCTCTTAAAGACTAAAACAAAAAAAAATCCAAAGATCTAAGTGGAAAAACTGATTTGCAACAAAAGGAAGAATCAGGGTAGGCTCAGCTGGCATTCCTACTAGGAAACCAGAGGACCCAGGAAGATCCACAGCCAGGGGACTTCAGGTGCTCTGTGTCAGCATGGAGCACGGGCACACTTACAAATGTAAGGGAACATGTATTGTGTGCCTCGACCTTTCCACGAGACTGTTGTTCTCCAGCCACGGTTTCATGCCTGTAATCCCAGCTACTCAGGAGGCTGAGGTAGGAGGATCTTGAGCTGGAGGCCAGTCTAGGCAACCTAGCAACATCTCGTCTCAAAATAATAAAGGTTGAGGTTGTAACTCAATGGTAAGGCATGGGGTTTCATCCTCATTACTAATAAAATAAAATATAAAACGTACCTTTCTTCGACTCAACTCCCAAGTCAATAGAGTCTTTGCCAGGTCAGACTTTTTTTGAGACAGGGTCTCACTGTGCAGTTCAGGCTGGCCTTGAACACAGTTGTAGCCAAGGCTTGCCTCCAACTTGTGGTCATCCTCCTGCCTCAGCCTTCCAAGAGCTGGGATTACAGGCATGTACCACCATGCCCAGCTCCTGGTCCCACTTGTAGAACATCTTTCTGGTTCCAATATCATTACTTTTATAAGAAGGTTATAATTTTTAAAATACATTGCAAGAATTCTCTCCAAGAA
Organism: Dinomys branickii; assembly: GCA_004027595.1. Classification (NCBI taxonomy): domain Eukaryota; kingdom Metazoa; phylum Chordata; class Mammalia; order Rodentia; family Dinomyidae; genus Dinomys; species Dinomys branickii. The sequence goes on from PVLD010012751.1 coordinate 19,753, forward strand.
ATTGATCCGCCAGCTCAAGCTGACCATTGATAGTAGGATTTGCAGAAGAAATCCTAGAGTCAGCACATATGCTAACTAGCCCAGAGCTAGGAACAAAGGGTCTGATGTTAGCCAAAACTATCCATCAAATAAAAAGACGCAGAAAAGATTACCGTGAGGGAAGACGCTACAACTTTGGCTCGGGACACAGAGGAGAAAGCAAAGTGTCTGAACTGTAGCACCATACACCACCGCAGTGCTGGACACTTTGTCACAGGAGAGAGCCACCCTTCAAGCTTTTCCACTTACAAAGTCTTTGTTCAGAAATCAACGTAGGTTCTCACTATGCACTTTCATCCACTTGGCACCACTAACATCCTAAGACTCACTCTGAAGGTCCTCCTGGGGGAAAACACTGAACTTTTCCAAGAAAAGTTGAGGATACTCCCAAACAGGAGTTGTGAAGCCATGAATCCCATTTGTTTCCTTTTAGACAGGGTCCAGGCTGGCCTTTAAAAAAAATTTTTAGTCCATGTTTACAGCACATAGGGTGTCGGCACATGGACATAACACATCTGAATTTTTTATTTCCCCTCTAACCTCTCTCCTTAGGCTGGTTGTAAATTGCCTATGTAGCCCAGACTGGCCTCAACTCAAGATCCTCCTGCCTCAGCCTCTTGAGGGCTAGGTTACCAACATTGCCACCACACCCAGCTGCATCCAGTTGCTGAAGTACTGAATTTTGGAAACTAGGGCCTGCTAGGTGGAAACAAAGGTACTCCAAAAAATATAGCAGAGTCTTGCAAAGGCCTAAAAAGAGCATGAAGTTTAGAAAGCTAAATCACTGTATAGGCCACTGGGGGTTGGAATACGGGCAGCAAGGTTTGCTGGTCCCCAGCCTCAGGGAGGGAAATGAGCAGGGTCCTCCTGTGCCACTGGCACTCAGCACTCAGGGACCAGACACAGTGAGGGCTGTGTGTGCCAGGCAGGCCCCCCCACGAGGAAGGATCCCCAGGAGGAAGGGCTCCTGCTGAAATCTGCAAAGGAGTCAGGGCCCAGCGAGGGCTGCAGGCCTGAACTGTAGGCCTTCTCAGGGCTCCTGCAGAATTTCACCCAGTAAATAATGACTCCACATGTCAGGAGAGAAGCTGGTACAAAGGAGAGGGCTGCAGTTTATTTGAGTGGACAGCAGTCACTAATGGGGCAGCTCCACAAGGCAGCAGCCTGGGGAGCAGAGAAGCACTTTTCCACTGGGCACAGAGCGAGGCTAATGGGAGGTCTGGCTGCTGCAGGAGGAGATGGCTCCAGTGGGAAGCCCTTGAGCTTCAGTTCATCTCCCTAGGCCGTGACCATCTACAAAGTTTGCTGGTTTACACAGGGTACTACAGCCTACAGGCAGTGGATTCCTGGTTATTTTAACACAGGAAGCTGGTTTAGGTTTTCTTTTGTTTGCAGAGCAAGTGGTATGTTTGCAAACCACCATGAAGCTCAGAGTTTAGTCTGTGGCCTACTTTGAGGGATTTTTATTTGTTTGTTTTGTATGTTTGTTTGGTTTTGTTTTATTGAGACAGGATCTCACTATGCAGTTCAGACTGGCCTTGAATTCACTATGTAGCCCAGGCTGGCCCTGAACTTGCAGTAATCCTCCTGCCTCAGCCTCCCAAGTGCTGGGAGTACAGGTGTGCACCACCACACCTAGTGTGTGGCCTACTTTTAACAATTCTATAAAACAGAAACTACAACTTTCATATAACATATTTCAGTGTAACTCATCCTTCAAGTTTCATGTTTTAAAACTTTTATTATACATATTTGCAATATGTAATGAAGACATTCATGGTGGGAAGGCATATTTTCAAGATCCTGATTTTTTTCATGACCCTGATCTTTGTGTTGTATGTTATTAAAGCTTATAAGCTACCTCAAATACTTTTGGAAAAAAATAGAGCATAAATGTAAAATTATAAACAAGAGATAAAATGGATAATAGTAAACTAGATAGTAAGATAGAAAAAAATATATATAATATATATTTAGAAAGAGAGAAAGCTCCCCATATTACCCTGGGAGAGTTTTAAGAGGCTTTTAAATATGTATCTCACAGTCTTCACCTCCCAGAGCTTTTAATAAAATGTATAAAGCGTCAAAATGAAAACATTAGAAAATAAGAGAGTAAAAGTCAGTGATAAACGAACAATCGCTGAAGCACTGGTAAGCACTGAAATAACAGAAACAGCACACGGTAGGGCTCCACTTGGTGAGGCAGACCTCCCGCCACAGAGGGCGGTCCCAGGACTCCTTCACTCCGTAGACAATGCCACAGGCAAGAGAGGCTAAGGAAGGGGCTGAGGCAGGGCTGGCAAGGCCACAGCTAAGGGGCTGGGGATATAGCTCAGTGGAATAAGCGCTTGCCTAGCAAGCGCAGGGTCCTGAGTTCGATCCCCAGTACCGCAAAAAAAAAAAAAAAGGCCACAGCCCAGTCTCCGGTATCTGCGACCAGAGCCTGCGCCTACAGCGCCAATGCCAGCTAATCCCTGAATTGCAGAGGAAGTAAAAAGGAAAAATAGGACAGAAGGGGTGCTGGGCAGCATCAAGACACGGTTGACAAGCACAGATCTGCCAGGCTCTGCCACCACCGTAGCTTGCCTAGAGAAGGCACTCAGGGGTATGGGACACTCTGCAGAGAAGGGGGCAGGCAGTTTAAATATTCTTAAAAATCAAAAGCAAGTCCATTGAAAACAGTGGGCAATGATACCAGGTTGCTAGTGTAGGCCCATAATCCCAGCACTCTGGGAGGCTGAGGCAGGAAGATCCTGAGTTCAAGTCCAGCCAGGGCAACTGAGATAGACTGTCTCAAAACAAACAAACAAAAGATACATACAAATGGGCTCGGGAATGTAGTTCCATGCAAAGGCCCTGGATTCAATCCCTAGAAAAATACAATAGAGGAGAGATAGGTAGGTAGATAATAAAGTGGACAATGAAACCATCACAGACCACTGAACTGGAAGGGCTGATACAAGGTCTTGGAAAGCTTGGTTGTGTGAATAACCTTAACTGGAAAGCTAAACTCTGAGTAACTATTGTCGTTGGGTCTCTTACACCAATGCCACAAGAGGTTTCAAGGCTGGGGTCCCAGGCCCACTGGAGGGGCCCCTGCTCCAGCAGAGTTTCCGGCAGTCTCTCCTGAAGCAAGGTCCCTTCTGCTGGTTTATTTCCCCTCTACTTTCCAGTTGTTCAAAACCCAGACTGCTTGAGCCCTGAAGACCCACTTTTAATCACTCATCACCAATAATGTCTGTAGCTTTTTGTTTGGCTTATAGTTCCTGATTAGCAGTCAAACACCACCTTGAAGATCCTAAACACTTCTGGGCGCTTCAAAGATACTGAATGACCACATAAGCCCAGTGTATATAACCTTTACCCTGCCTCTGTCTCCTGAGAAAGTCCCGACCTTCTCAGAAAATTACTTAGCATTAAAACTGCTATCAAAGAAAAATTGTCATAAAACATTATTCCCAACATCGAGGGTCCCATCATGTAGCAAGATCTGAGATCTGATAATTTATCCTAAATAAAACAGAAGGACTAAGGGGTGGTAGCGGAGAAACAGGGGACAAGGCAATAATCCTAATCCATACCCAAGTGAACTCAGTTTAGAATTATTTCCACTAGTTCCCTCAATTTCAGGAAGGTGTGACAGCAGCCCATACCGATAATCCCAGCATTCTAGGAAGCTGAGGCAGGAGGATCCAGTCAAGCCCTCCTTGGGCAATTTAGTGATTTAGCAAGAGCCTGTCTCAAATTGTAAAATAAGCTAGGTGTGGCACACCCCTGTAATCCCAGCATTTAGAAAACTAAGGCAAGAGGATCACCAATTAGTTCAAGGCCAGTCTGACTACACAGTGAGACACTGTCTCCAAAAAAATAAAAAATAAAAAATAAATATTAGAAATAAAGAGGCTTGGGGTGCCACTCAGTGTGAAGGCCTTGAGTTCAGGCCTCTGTTCCGTGGAGTAAAATGGCTGGGGATATAGCTCAGTGCCAAGGCCCTGAATTAAATTCCCAGTAACACCCCCCCCACCAAAAGTCAGCAACTTTTACACTCTGTACTGTTGAGTATCCTGATCTGAATTTCTCAATACTCAGGCTTTATTTTCCAGTGAAGGTTTTCATTTTGTGACATTTCTTTCCCCTGGTCGATGTGTGATCCTTTGAAAGCGGGAGGGGGCGTTTCCACCTCGCAGTTCTCCACCCAATGTGAGCAACCCCCGGGCCTGCATTCTCCAGCCCTGAGACGCACACTTGAGGGTTTGCCCTGTGGAGTAGAGCCCGGCTCTGGGCTTGAGAGTCACAAACAGTGCTCCAAGTAATCGCCAAACCCAATTAAATATGAAGGAGGAAGCTGGACAGTAAATTGTGCTCAAATGGACTTGAAGAACTAAGTACAAACACAAGAAAAAATGATGGCGCCTAGAATGTGTGGGAGCAAAATCCTATCTCCCAGGACTAGGGCCACAGAGGCAGGAAGATCGCTGGAGATGGGGACCAGCACGAGCGACACCGGGAGCCTCAGACCCCCAGGGGGAATTGGGCGCAAAGACTGGACGTTAAGATACGAAAACGGTCCTCGGAACCATCATATGTTAAGTGAAATAAATCAGACGCACAAACTTAAACGTTACAGGTTTTCTCTTACATGAGACACTCAAAGCATAAACAGCAAAACAAAAGGTAAAAAGGAACCCATGTCTGGCAAAGGGGTGAACACCCGAGAGAAGCAGCGAAGGCGTCACGCACACGCACCAGGAACAGGATCACTATGTACTGCGCACATGGACTGACTTTTGAAAAGGTTTTAAAAATCAAGTGGTATCTTGTTCGCACTAAAATAAAAAACTTAAAATCCCACAAACGATAAACCTACAACCTTCAGGAGCGTCTTCACGCCCAGCAGAACTACCTCACCCAGCCCACGCCCAGCCGGGGCGCGTTTCTGGAAAGTAGCGAGCCCCCGCCCGGCGGCGCCAGGAAGCCGCCCGCGCACGCCCGCTCGGCCGGCCGCAGCAGGACGCGTGCCCACCTGCCGAGGTCAGGCCGCAGGCCGCGCACACAGGACCGGGCCCGCCGACCCGCTCGCTCCCTCCCTCCCTCCCGGACGGAGCACTCACCCCACTCCGCGCGCCGACCCGCAGCCAGCCGCGGGGCGGGGCGGGGCGGCGGGGAGGGGCGGGAGCGGGGAGGAGCGGCGGCCCTTAGAGACCCGAGGGCAGAGGGGCGCGGGGACCGCGGGGACCGCCACAGCCGCCCGCCCCTGCTGAGCATGCGCACTGCGCCGATCGCGCGCCGACCGCCTCGCGCAGGCAGGTGACGTCATGGCCGCGTTGGGCGCGGCCAATGCTCGGGCCCTCCCCTGGTGCAGTCGGCCACGCCCATCTCGGTCCTCCCCAGCGGTGCAGTTCCTCTGCCTGAGAAAGAATGGGCTGGGTTTGCGGGGACACGCCTGTAATCTCAGCACCCTGGGAGGCTGAGGCAGGAGGATCCCAAATTAGAGCCCAACCTGGGCCAACCTAGCGAGACTCTATCTCAAATTAAAAAATAAAAAGAAGTGATGGGGAGGTTGCCCAGTTAGGAGGCCCTGGGTCTAATGCCTAGTACTACAAAATAATAGTAATAATAGTAATTTGCGAAAATGCCCTAGAGCGTCGCACTATATTGGGCTACTCTTCACCTTTTCCTGGCTCATAGAAGCTGTTAAACTTGTTACCCAAGACTGGAACTAAATAATGCACTAAAGCACACGACAGTCCCTGCCCACACACGGGGCTCTGCTCTGTCGGCAGCTGGCGGAAACTAAGGCAAGCTCAGGGCACCAGGGCCAGGCGCCAGACCTGGGGCACCCAGTGTCCGGAAATGAAGGGGTGACCGGCCTGAAACCCCAGACACCGGAATTAAACTGCCTGGAGACGAGTCAGATCAGGCAGAGGAGGGCAGAGAGCCTGGCTGCACAGTTCAGGGGCTCGGTTTCGATTTTCACAGTTGCAGGAAAAAAAATGAGCAGTAAGTACCTGGGACTCTAGGTACTACTTTCACAATTTCCCAGGAGCCCAAAATTGTTTCCAAGTTTTAAGAAAAGTTTTTCGAAAAAGGGCCAGAATGCTGCTCATCGGCAACCAAAAGAAGTCTAGAGGAATAGAAGGGTGAAGAAACAAGGCTCCGTCTGCATCACTGCATTGATGATTAAGCCCTTGCTTTGTTCGTCAAAACGCACAAATTTTACCAAATGCAGGAGAGATTCAAATTCATATATATAAACATATATATATATATATATTTTTTTTTTTTTTTTTTTTTTTTTTTAACGCGGGGACTCACTATGTCCAGGGTAGTCTAGAACTCCTGGTGATCCTCCGGCCTCAGCTTCTTGAGTGCTGGGATGACAGGTGTGCACCATCACGCCCAGCAGATTAAAACTGGTCTTTAGGAAAATGAGCTTCAACTAACATTTTCAAGCAACTATGCATTAATTGGTAGCTGCCAATTTAAATGACACATTTGATTTTTTTAAAAGAATTGAGCTTTAGCTATCTTTTTAAAAAGCTGTTATCTTGAAAACATAAAGCTTTTGCCTGCAAAAATAAGAGCATTACTTGACATTGCACTTACTATTCCAGGATGCATTTTAAGCACCAGCTATACCATGTTCACTTTTAAGAAATACTTGCGTGCAGTGGAGATGATTTTCATGACTCACCTGCCAAAAACAGCCCCTAAGGGATGAGGTAAGGTCCATTCACTTCTCCCTCTCCTATTTATCCCCCCGGCACTGGGAAGTCTGAAGTCTCAGAGGCAGGCGGCTCCCGCACAGGTGGGGACTAAAACAAGAAATTAATCACAAAGACAGGAAAGAAGCTAAATCCCGCTGAACTCTGGCCGTGGTGCACAATTTATGCATAGCTAATGCCATAAGCTCACTTTGTAACAGGAGCCTAGGGGCTGGGCCTGGGAGCGCAGCAGGGAAGAGAAGAGGGGAAAGTCCTCCCCATCGCGGCCCTCTCCTCTCCCCCCCCCAACTCTTTCTCTTTCTCTCTTCTCCTTTCCTTCCTTCTTCCTCTTCCTCCTCCTCCTCCTTCCTCCTGTTCTCCTTCTGCTCCCTCCCTTCCTCCTCTGGGGGTGGGGTATAGGCAAATGCTGCTCAAGATTTTTTGGTTTTTTTGTTTTGTTTTGTTTTTTCAGACAGAGTATTGCTATGGAGTTCATGCTAGACTCAAAGTCCCGGAGATCCTCCTGCCTCAGCCTCTCAAGAACTGGTGTTACAGATGTGTGCCACTATGCCCCAGCCCCCTCCCCTCCTCCTTCTTATCTCCCTTTCTATTTTAAAATAAAGCCTCAGATCCAATCACGGGTGTGTCTCTGACTCAGGTTTGCTAGCCCTGTGTTCATCCAGCCTATCTCAACCCCTTCAAGCCTGAGCGCCCCGTGATAGAGTGAATACAGTGAGCTTCAGATATGCAGGGCATCCCATTGCCAGCATTCTGATTCTGGGCTCCTAGAGCAAGGCCCAGAATTCTCCAGTTGTTGCCCTACCCTGCCCTGAGATTCCACAAAAGCAGAGCTTGAGGCAGTGCCAGAGGAGGTCCCTTCCCTGAGTGGGAGCAGGGCCCCTGTGCAGCAGAGGCTGCACCCCATGCCAACTGATCATCTGTGGGAAGCTAGTACCTTTAGACTGTGAGGATTCCTCCTGGAGCCACAAAACCAGGACTGACGTCGGGCATGGTGGTGCATGCTATCAACCCAGCTGAGGCAGGCTGAGGCATGAGGATTGCAAGCCCCACCCCCCACAGTTTAGCCAGTCCCTGTTTTAAAATACAAACTGAATAGAGCAGGGCGTCTGCCACCGGGAGTGGGGGTGGGGGGGTGGGGGGGGTGGCTCAGTGTGAAGGTTCTGGGTTTGGTCCCCAGTACCATCACCACCAAAGAAATCCCAGAACAAAGCAAGACTAAGATAATGACCAAGCAGACCCCAGCCTACCTCAGCCCCAGAAAAGTGGCCCCTTCTCTTGTTGAACAGTCTGAGCCAACTCTTCTCCGGGAACCCCCGCTTCCCACATTTCCTTATGTTGACATCCCTCCCCCAGTTCTCTTTCTTTCCTTTGTTAAAACAGGAGGAGTTTTGTCAGTGCCTCTTCTTTTACTTCAGTTAAAGATGTGTGCCTGCAAATCTGAGCCTCTGTCATTGTCACTGAAGCAAGGACCTGTGCTAGCTGGGGTCAGGAAAATACCCATTCTACAGACACAAACACTGAGACTGCAGGTGACAATATCCTAATATGAAACCCCTGCCTGCACTGAACTTGATTCTGCTTCACTCCACCGCTGCTCACTGCTGGAATCTCCTCCCTCCTTCCCTGGTTCCGTCCAGCTCCAAGCTTCCTGTCCTTTCCACTGCAGGCTCCTGTTTGCTGCTTACTGTTTGAATGTCCATGGTGCACACAGGGCCTTCCAGAAATGGAAATTTCTGCTTCTTTGGTTTTGGTTTATTGAGACTCATGAAGGAAATATTAGACACATGATTACATTCGTGATCATTTTCCTTTTATTGCCAGAAATTAAAATGTATTATAACTAAATCTTCACAGAGAATTATAGCAGCCAGAGGCGTACCTATGATCCCAGCTCTCGGGAGGCTGAGGCAGAAGACTGTAGCAGTTTGAAGCCAACCTGGGATACATAGCAAGACCCTGTCCCCCCCCAAAAAGGGACTAAGAGAAATACTTATAGGATTTACTTTAAAATAATAAAATATCTCGTAGGTAGTATGACCCTGTAAGGAGACTCAAGTTTAAAGTTACATGGTCAATTTGTTTTCTCAATCTTGTCGGTCAGTCCCTGTCCCTCACACACCTCCTGCCTGTTCACATTTTGTAAGTCACAGCTCTACACAAGAAAGAGAGGAAATGTAACCAATCAGACCTGGGTAGGATAGGACTATTGTGCTTTTCTTTACGGTTCGTTCATTTTGTTGAGGCAGAGTCTCACTATGTAGCCAAGGCTGGCCTTAAACTCACTGAAATCCTTCTGCTTCAGCCTCTTAAGGCTTGGGATCATAGGCATGTACCATCATACCCAGCTTATGGTTTTGTGAGACAAGGTCTCAACACATAGTTCAAACTGGCATTGAATTCACTCTGTGGCCCAGGCCAGCCTGAAACTCATGACAGTCCTCCAGCCTCAGCCTCCTAGAGCTGGGATTACAGGCTTCTGCCAGTGTAACTGGAATTAGCGAGACAGGAATTAGGGTTGTGTAAAGCAGTAAGGACAGTGGCCCCCAAATGGAGTCAGGAACCCAGAAATGAAGCCAACTGAGTCAGGACCCTTCAGGGATCTTACAGAAACATCTCCCAGGGGCCCTGCAGTTGTCCGGAATCTTCCCAGAGTGCCATGCTGGGCACCACACGAGCACTACAGGTCGGACCCTAAGAAGATGTTGTCTTCTGTAGGATGGAGGCCACACTGCTCACAGGACTCCTAAGCTTCCTTCTGAACCACTTAGAAGCCCCTAAACAAGATCCCTGGTGGGCTCCGCACAAAGCTCTGTCCCGACTAGTGTGAACTCTGCTTCCTTCCTTTGTATCTTTTCAATAAACTCACTCTGGGACGTCAGTCCGCGTTCTGGCTACCGCAGCACACCGGGCTCGGAGGATCGCTTCACTCTGAGAAAGAAAGAGCTAGAGGAGCTCGACTGACTGTAGAACAGAGATGGGAAACCTGTCTGGCAGCTGCGTGTTCAACAGACTTATGCAAACGTGTGAGCAACAGCAGCAGGCAAACCCGCAGTGAGTGGGTTTCCCTGGGTTTCAGTGGCGGTAAACCTGCGGGCAGGAAGGCAAAGCGGAGAGGGTGAGTGCGGGGACCCATGACATTTACGGCCTGGGGTGGTGGGCACGGGGCACTGCGCCTCTGTCAGAACCCATCAAACTGCCCAGCACAAGGGCTGACCCCTGTGTAAACGGTGGGCTTCTGTCATGGCGCACAGAGGTGGTTTCATCGAGCGTGACAAATGTTCCTCGGTGAAGCTTGACGGCCATCCAAGGCAGACACAGAGTGTAGGGGATGGGCATTCTCTGTGCTCAGGCTTCTGGAAACCAGCAGTTTTCTTTAAAAGTCTGTTTATACAAGAAAAATAAGAGCCAGGTGTGATGACACCTGTACTCCCATTACTTGGGGAAGCTGAGGCAGGAGGATTGTTGTAAGTTCAAGGCTAGCCTGAGCTACATAGTGAGACTGTCTCAAACTCCCTCCAACAGAAAGGAAAAGAAAGAGGAAAGGAGAGAAAAGAGAGAAAAGAACAATAAAATCTCTGCCCAAGTCTAGAGCGGAGGGCATTGGAAACAAGTGCAGAAATGTTTCCAGCTCCCCACAGTTTCTTGCTGTCACCTTTATGCAGGAAGTACACACATATTTGGGGGGTTTTATGTTTGTAGCTTAATAAATTTTTGAGGTGCAATTTCTGTACAACAATAGAATTTTCCCAAATTTAACTGAATAGTTCAGTGATTGCTTTTTTTTTTTTTTTAAGTACTGGAGATGGAATCCAAGGTCTGTGCACTGAGCTCCCTCCTCAGCCCCTTTATATTTACTTATTTTTCATTCTGAAACAGGGTCTCACTAAACTACTAGGTGGCCCAGGCTGGGCTTGAACTTGTGATCTGCCTGCCTCAGCCATGCTGGGATTGCAGGCGTGTGCCACTATGCCGGCTTTGATCAGTGCATTTTGAGAAAAGTACGTATCCATGTGCTGTGGTCTGAATGTTCCCATCTCCCCAAAGCTCATATGTTAAGATCTTAACTCCCACGGGCACAGGGCTGGAGGAGGATTTTCTAAGAGCCAAGATCCAAGGCCTTCCCATCTTCTCAATCTATTAGTGGCTTTATCTTGGGCATCCCCAACCTCTAAATGTGTGGAAAAAATTTTCCTGCTATTATAAACCATCCAATTTAGGATATTTTGTTATAACAGCTAAAATGAACTAAAATATCATATAACCAATACCACAATCCAAATGTAAGCTCAGCATGGTGATATATACCTGTAATCCCAGCATTCTGGGAAGCTGTGGCAGAATGATGAGAAATTTGAGGCCAGCCTAAGCAACTTAGTGAGATTCCAGTTCAAAATTAAAGGTACAAAAGGCTCAAGGGTAGAGTACCCCTGGGTACCATCCCCAAACCTATTTCCCACCACTTCTTCGGCACGTAAATCTGGGCAACCATTTACCTTCCCTTTATGTGAGGATCTCTGTTGCTATAAAATTGACTCAGGAACATCCACAACTAGGCAGGGTGTGGAGACCAAACATAGTCATTTTAAAATGTATGGAATTGATGCATAGAAGTAGCAGAATGATGTATTCACTAATGCCACACAATAGTCATGTTTTCAATATGGAAAGATGACCAGATACAAAACTGAGGGTCAAGAAATGGCCTCATTTAGGGTCCCACAGAAAACTGGTGGAAGGACACAACCTTGAAGTGACAGTGACTACCTCCAGGGAAGGGCATTGTGTGTGACTTTCCTTCTTCATACTCTTCCGGTATTTTTGTTCAAAAACAGTTACCATCCATGTGTCGCTTTGTATAATAAAATACAGAATGCTACCTCCAAAAAAAATTAAAATGGATTGTGTGACTTTACATGGAAAGAACTAATTTCTAATCTTAACCTTACTGAATATGCATTTGACACAAGGAAAGGATTATTGCCTGGGTGTAAAATATATCCTGTCGTTCTGAAAAGGGAATTACAATAGTGAGAAACATTTCCACCTAGAAGGAACGAAAGCCACAATGTTATGGCCAGCAAAAGTTTCTAATACAGCATCCCAGAGCTGCGGTTTCTAACCTGTGCAAGCAGCATGGATCATAGACGGTGTCCACGCCTAGTTCACTCTTCATCAGACATATGAATGCGCAGCACTAGAGAGAAGAGCAGAAGGAGACGCTTCTGTGTGTGCATGGCGGGCAGCGTGCTTGGGACATGCGCAGCGACAGGGAATAAGTGAGAAGACAGTATGGACACTGTCCAGGGCCGTTCTAACCACGCTAGACTGTTGAAAGTGATGGAAGCCACCCACAGTTGAGTAGCGCTGCTACATTTTTATGTAATGTTTGACTGTTCTCTACTACGTATAAAGGTTTTAATTATTTCTGCTATTCAGTGTGTGTGATAAAGGGGAGGGGAAGGGAATTGCCATATCAACTAATCTCTGATATGGCTCAATACGTGCAATACACACCAAGCTGGTCACTGAGGAAATGCTGGGATTCTGCTCAGGTGATTGGCCCGCATGACCTCATGACAATGAGCTACTGATGATGTCACAGCCAATGGGTGCAGCACAACACTGAGAGAGCCAATCAGAAATCATGGTGCCTTCCAAGATGCTTATGAATTCCACAGGTCTCCATTATGCTATTCAGCTGGAGGTCACTGTCTCAAGAGATGCTTGGCCTTGAGTTTTCACTGATCTGAAGCTGCCTGTGTGCAACCAGGCTGGCAAGGCTGAAGGTGGCTCTGCAGTGCTGAAGGACATTTTCTTGGAACAAAGACATCAGTCAAGATGACACAGGAACACTGCACGTATGACCTGTCCCCTAGTGGATTACTGGGCCCTCTCAATAAATGCCTTGCTAAGGAGAATGCGGGTTATCTCATTTCCTCAGCTTGCAGAAATATAATTAAAACAATATCCAAAAGGAGCTACCAAGCTGGCAGTTTGGTGTATAAGTCCAGAGCTCATGAAAGAGGTCAGGGTAAAAATATATACAGCAGCATTATCTCCTAGGCTTACTTAATTTAGATGAAGTATACTATAGGCACTTGGCAAAAAACAAAAACATATTTTTCTTATAACATGGCCCCCAAATGCAAGCCAACAACTTCATCTGGTGTTTGACTGAAGAAACCACCTTCTGTTCCAATAGCGGAGAGAAACTGGCTGTGCAGGGATTCTTGATTGATAGTATATACGTTTCAAATGGTATACAGAATTTTGTAGGAAATGTTAGGAATTTTCAAAGATTATTTTAATTCTGTTCTACTTTTGCTTTTGCCACTGACTAAATCCTAACCTCCCCACTTTAAGAACAAATCACTGCTACATTTGAACATCACTGACACTCAGGGGTTGCATTTATGATAACAGAAAAGGCTGATTTAGGGAGACTGCATACGGGAGAGAAAAAGAGACCCTAAGGAGGAACCTTAGGGAACATCAATATTTTAAAAGGAGCCAAAAGAACAGACAAAGAATCTAAGAGAATCAGGAGGAAGATAAAGAAAGATTAGTGTAATTTTAAAAAACAACAAGAAGAAAAGTAGGGCATGGTGGTGTACACCTGTAATTTCAGCTACTTGGGACGCTGAGGCAGGAAGATTGTAAGTTCATGGTCAGCCTAGACCACTCTGAAAGGGCTTATCTCAGGTGGGCGCAGTGACACACCTCTGGAGGCGTTAGGACACTGAGTAGGAGGACTGTGAGTTTGAAGACAACCTGGGCTACACAGCAAGTTTAATGCTAGCCAGGACTCCATAGTGAGATCATCTCCAAAAGATAAGAGAAAAATGAAACATCATCCTCCCTCAAAATAAAGTAAAAATGGTTGGTGGTGTAGTTCTGTGGTAGACCAGTTGCCTAGCATGTGTGAGGCTCTAGGTCCAGCCTCTAGTATTGCAAACTTAAAAAATAGAAACAAAAAATCAAGAGATTTTCTTGGATTACAAATTTTGTTTTGATGTCATGTATCGTTTTTGTGTTGTTTTGATTTTGTCTTCATTGTTGTATTGTTAGTTTTTTTTAATTTTTAAAACAAAAAATTTAAGAAAAATAAAATACATTTATATATATGTATATGTATATATATACACACACACACACACACACACACACATATATATATATATATATATATATATATTTCAGCACTTGAGAAGCTGAGGCACAAAAATCACTGTGCATTGGGGGCCAGCCTGAACTACCTAGTGAGAGAGTCTCAAAAACCAAATCAATCAATCAATCAATCAAGGAGGGTGGAAAGGAGGTAGAAATTTCAGGCTTGTTTATGAAGAAAAGCAAGGGGGGCGGTGGGCCTAGTATGACACTGGTATTTCGCTTTGTATGGGGCGTGGCTTTACCCGGCCCTTAGTCCAAGCACAAGAAGTAGGAAAGAGGAGACCGCCCCCTGAGGAATCTGCACTACCTGGAAGATGGGCAGAGAAGACACTCGGGAGGCGAAGGAGTGTTCATCTGCTTGCTCTCTCACTCCCCACAAAAGAGGAAGGCAGCAGAGCTGTTTCCTAGACATGAGGGCTGAGGCTTTACAATCAAGTAAAATGTAAAAATCTTTCAAGGAGGTCAGAGAACACAGGGCTGTATCCCTCCCCTGGAGGAGGCACGCATTAGTTATTATTCAGTTGCTGAGGGCCTCAGTCACTTTCTGGTAACTGAAATATGTACAACACCCAACACACAAAAGCATGGAGAGGTTTGCTGTGCCTCACAGCTGCACAGTGGGCAGGGTCCGGGACAGGATGGTGTGGCAGAGGGACATTAAGGAGACTACACAGCCCCACCAGGCCACACTGCAGTAAGCCACCCCTCTGGAGTAGACCCACCTCCTACCAAAACTTTTCACTGTAAGCTCACTGGAGAACCATCCACTGTCAGTGACAAGCACCCCGAGGTGGTCCACGCTGGCCCCAGCCCCTTCCTTTCTGGCACTCCACCATGATATGACGCTTTTGCTTGGAGCCAGCTGGCTGCAGACTGAAACCAGAAGCAAATTCTCTCCTCCATTACTCTGCGGGTGCTGGGTACTGTGTCTCAAGGACAAGAAAGCTGATTAATACACATGGTGGTAACGAGGACAGGAAGGGGAACAGACTGGTTGATAAAAAGCTCAACAGAGGAAAAGTTTTGCTTGATGAGTAAATACAGTGGTCAGGGCTTTGCACGCTGGGGCAGGATGAATGCTAGCCACAGTTCTAGGATATGGAGAAGGAGGTCAGGGCACCATAAAGTGGAAACCTCAAGGAGATCTGTGTTTAACGTCCATGCGTCTGTACTGAACTGGCTCTTGCTCTAGACTATGAACAGTATTAGGCTGATTAATATTTACCCATTCTTTGCAAGAATAGAAAAACACATGAAGAATGGAACACATGCCAGGCCCTGCGCTGGGCTCTAGAAATATGATGATATTTAAGTATAAACCTGGCACAGCCCCTGGGGGGCTGGAGACCTGCAGCAGCCAAACACTGAGCCACCAGAAAATAAGTTTTGAGCCTAAGCATGTTCTTAAATTGTGTAGATTTGGTTTTTGGAGGAATCTTAAAGGCTTAATCAACCAAGCTCTCCCCAGAATAAAGATGTGCACACCACCCTAACCAGCAAGCATTGATACCGATAATGTTGATAAGCCCTCCTGTGCCTTTGGAAAAGTCATCACAGAGCTGTTTACTAGAGAGTAAACACTAGCTTATTGTACCCTTAGGGGTTATTTACATTATGACTAGGCACAGAATCTATTGATATGGAAATAAGTAAAAATGCTTTAATAGGGAAACAGCCACAGACCTGTATAATGTCATTCTATGGCATAATACCTAAGAACCACATGAAAGTTAAATTTAAATGTTATATGCATGCAAGATGGAACATTCCCAAGCTATTTTTAGAAACACTTGTGGATTGCTGTGCTGAGCACCAAATGATAAGAATTACAGGTAGCTAAGATGTGACAAGTTCCATGTACAGGCACCATTCTTTTGATGCTGAGAGGCTTTATCTAATAGTAGTGTTTTCAGTTATAATCACCTTTCTTCCAGAAAAAATGTAACCATTGAAACCTATTTTGCAAATTTTCTTATAGCACCATATCAGCAAATACAATGACTGTATTAATACAAGTCTATTAAAAACCGATCATGGGATTGAAAACAGAATTAAGATGTACTATGCCTCTGAATCAACTCCCCATGACCAAACGTGTATTAACAAAAATAAAATTCAAAAATAAGAATTTAAAAAATGAATAAATAACCAACGGTGTCAGGAGGATAAAATTCAAATCTAATACTATCGAGTTCTGAGAGATGAAATTTTCCATAAATAAATGTAATAAAATAATCAGGTATAAAAATGAAAAAACATCATTAAAGCCTTTATAAATAGATTTTAACGTGCAGTGGAAGAAGGAAAAAGAGCCTCCTCCCTCCCCAAACAAACCCAAGGAACATCATGAAGCAACATCGCGCCAGCATCGCCCGCTGTGAGAGCGCGCAACATTCAGCCCCAAATCCCGCAGCCAGGGCAGCCTTCTTTGCACACACTCACAGCCTGGCCTTGCGCTTAAGCTCTACAGGGCCTGTAAAGCCGAGGAGGATCCCACCGCGCTATGCTATGAGGCTTAGCAAACAAATCCCAGGCTGAAACCCAAGCCAACCTGCCTTCCAGGAAGGATTTGGCTCCGCCTGCTCAGGGCTTTGAATCCAGTTGGTTCCCACCCCACAGGACAGTGTCTCCCTGCTGCTTTGTCAATGTTGTACTGAGGCTCCTTGTCCTGTAGAACACAAATATATTCCCTAAGATGCTGAGTAATATTCGACAAAATAAAATTTCTTCTCTCTATTTTTGTTTCTTTTTGTTGTTATTGTTGTGCTAGGGTACCTAGGGTCTTCACACTGACTTACATTACCAGACCTTTCTATTTTTATTTTCTGGAGACATGTTCTCACTGAGCTCCCCAAGAGGGAATCAAACTTTCCATCCTCCTGCCTCAGCCTCCCAGAGTGCTGGGATTATAGGCATGTGCCACCACCCTCAGCATTTATTATTTTGTGTGTGTATTTGAGTGTGGTGCTGGAGAATGATCCCAAGGTCTTTGAATTACATCTTCAGCCTTGCTGTTTTATGTTTTACTTTGAGACAATCAATGCTTTGCTAAGTTGCTAAATTGACCAGGTTGGACTCAAATTTGTGCTCCTGTCCTGAGTGCTGGGATTAGGGGTAAGCACAAACTTACTTACCTTCTATTTTATATAAATAAATTGAAGGATATAGTTCCACAGAAAACATGTTTAGAGAAAGGCTAACCAACCAACAATCATTTACTCAATAAATACTAAGTACAAAGCACTTTGAGCAAAGCAGCTGGAAGATGAAATTTTTGGTCACAGGGAGTAAACATCTGCTAACTTTAACAGTAAAGGAATCAACAGGCAGAATACCCAGTTGCTCACAGAAACAAGAAAACTGAAGAACCAGAATAGGAAAGGGCAGGAACCACCAGTAATCAAATAGGAATAACCCCAATAAGGTGCCATAGCGAGGAGGCTGTGCAGCTGCCTTCCCAGGTGAACACCCTCAGACACCACTCAGGACACAGGCCCCAGCGATACACCATAACCACCTTTTTCTACTAGCAACGCACTTCGGAGTGAGGCACCAGTCTGGCTGGCAGAGGCTGTGTTGTGCTCATGCTGTGGCTGCTGAGGTCAGGAAGGTCACTGCTTTACCCACCTGACTTTTGGAGAAGTTAGGGTTCCAGCGCCCAGCAAGACACACAATGCAGAACTTATCTTCAAAGTAGAAAGAGAGTTCAGATACTCAGTGGCTAAACAAATTTTAGAGATGCACTAAGCTCTGTCACCCACACTCTCCAAAGAGACATTACAGCCATCACTGCCCAATATGATTGCTTTGCCATGTTTCGGCTCTTGAAAGCCTCTGCTAGTCTACTCCCTCCACGTTCCCTTGTGATGGAAATCACTACAAAGCAGCCCTGAGCAGGACTTAAATTAACCAGTGAGCTTTTCATGTTTACTTGTGAGTCTGCCCGAGGCCTAGGCTCCTTGTCTGGAGATGGGTGGTGGACTCATAGTAAGTGAACCTCTGTGAGTCACTGGTCCCTACTAAAGCCTGTGATAGAGGATGAAGCCAGAAAGCCTCAAAGGATAAAACAAGATTATAGCCAAAGATATCTGGATCCAGCCTCAGCTAGATAAAGACTATAGTCTCAAGCATCTCACTCCTGGGTGGGATTAATTCAATACCTTACTTGGAGAAGTCCTGGAGTAATTCCACCCTTCTTGAGTACTCCCCTCCCTTTTTCCGATAACTAAATAAATCTGGGCCACTCAGAGAAGGTCTTGGTTTTAGCTCTGAGAGAATCTTGAATTCTGTGAGAGGGCTTTGATCCTCTTGAGCCCTGAAATCATTCCATTTGCCTCTTCTTATTTAGCCTTTGCTGTACATCTGTTCTGGAGGTTGCAGATCTGATCAACCCATAGTAACTAAAGGATGTTATTAACCTGATACTCTTGCTTTTTGCTGATTAAAGTTATTACTGGAGTGGGACAATTCTGCTGTAAAGGGCTGTAGGCAACTTCAGTGACAGCCTGGCTAACTAAAGAGATTCCTCAAAGAATTGCCTAGATTATACCATTCCCTGCTTGCATTCTATGGAGCATTCTTATTTGCCCTTGGTAATCCCTTTGATGGACTCCAAATACACTGGAATCTGTTTTTGACCCATTACCTCAAAATGCCAGGAATCCAAAATAGCCTGCAGTATAGCCTCAACCTCTTGTTCCAACAGAACTGTTTTTGAGCTCTTTGGGAGTTTACTCATCTTTTAATCCACAACTATCTAGATTTGAGAGAACAGAAGCCAACATGACCTAAATTGTCATTGCGAGTAATTGTGAAGACCTTTGTGCCCATTGTAAACCCTGTTTATTTGGCCTATCCATGGGAAAAACATTACCATACATGGCTGCTGGTGTAGACCATTCTGCAGAGTCATAACTCAGTCTTACACCACCACCCCACCACCCAGCTGAAATAGTAAATGAAAATAGGCTACTCCCATTATGCAAGTAAATTCATCACATCTACTGGTGGGGCATATCACAAGACAAAGAAATCCCATGGGCATTTCCCACATTGAGTTCCTTTGTCAATGGCAAATGGGAATCTATGGTGATTTACAAGACATTCACTAACCCCACAGTGTCATGCCAACAGAGGCATAGTGAGCAGTAAGGGAAACTTCAGGACAGAGGTTTACGTCAATGAGGAAACCACTGATTCCTCCTGTACAGACCAGTATGGTCACCTCGCTTCTATGTGGGGGTATTGGTCCCCTCCCCTCACCACCCCGTAGCCATGGAGCCACATCAAGGAGCAAAGCATTCATAGCTGTTTCTGGTACCCACTATGGGCATAGCTAGGTCATCCTCAGTGACAGGAATTCTGCTGCTGAGTCAAAGCATCACTTCTATCTCTGCTGCCAAGAGACTATGTGGCTGACACTAAGGATACAGGGAAAGGAAGTTATCTGCTATGCTTAGATTAAGACTCATGTCCATCACCTATGGTAGGACTGTACATAGGACTGTATCCCTATGCATGTGGGATACAAATAATATCATAACCTGAGCCCATCCCAAGACACAAACCATCCATCAAGCTCTTCTCCAAATCTATTTCCAAGCAAGCACCTAACCACACAAAACCTGAACCAATGTAGATGTTTACCTTAATTCATAAGTCTGTACAGATATGCTGAAAATGGGTCAGTGGTACCAACTTAGATTTTCGTCATTTGATTCTGGAGCACTGCTGGACACTTTGTAGCTTGGTATATCAGATAAACCCTTTCAACAGTAGGCAAGAGCTATCTCCTGATCATCTAGCTTTCTAATGATCTAGCTTTCCACCTCCACTAGGGCAATTTCTTTGCACTGTGCACGGTAATATCTGGCAGGAGATTGCGGCTCACTGCAGAGGTCTCTAATACTCCTTCCTGTTGAAGTTGAACTAGGAAGGAAGTGAAACTACACTGAGAAGGTTAGGTCATAAAGGCAATGTAGTTTCTTAGTCATTTAGGGACACTTGTTCTAAGAACCAAACCACCAGGCTTGATGACACCAGGCCACATGGAGGGGTCAGATAGACATTCTGATCAGAAAGCAAAGAGTGAAACTCTGAGGTTATTGCAGGAAAAAACAGGAGAAAATCTTTGTGTCATTAATTTTATAATAATTTTAAAATGCAGCATCAAAAGCTATCTCTAACAATTTAAAAAATTGCATTCAATTAAAAGGAGAAGAATTGCAGAATTCTTTGCCAAGAATACTGCTAAGAAAATGAGAGGGAAGACACACACTGGAAGAAAATATTTGCAGAACAGGTATATAGCAAAGAACAGAACAGATGAATAACATGATTGAAAGGTAAGATATACTACCTGTTTTTTAAATGGGTACTTCAGCAAAGAAGATAGGCAAGTGGACAATAAGTTCATAAATGTATTAAAAATATTCTCAGAATATTTGCACTGCTGATCCATTGATTTTATACTTGTATAAAGGATATATATATATATATGTGTGTGTGTGTGTGTGTATGAATAATATAAATATATTCTCATATGGATATCCAGTTGTTTCAGCATGATTTGTTGAAAAGATGATCATTTTCTTCATTGAATTATCTTGGCAAATGATCATGTATATAAGGATTTATTTATTTGTTACTTGCTATTTGTTTGTTATTTACTTATCTTGTAGCAGTGGAGATTGAACCTAGGACCTTCACACTAAGCTACATTCCATCCCTAAGTCCTTTTTTAAACTTTCCACTTTGAGATAGATATTTTTTATTTTGAGACAGCATCTAAGTCATTAATTTGCCTGGGCTGGTCTTGAACTTTTGATCCTCCTGCCTCAGCCTCCCAGAGTGCTAGGATTACAGGTATATGCTATCATACCTGGCCTATACAGAACTATTCCTGAACTCCACATATTTTGTTACACCTGTATGTGTGTCCATATTTACACAAGTAACACATAATATCATTTGAAATTGAATACTACGACTGTCTTCCCCTTCCAAAAAGTTTTTTAGCTTTTCTGGAGCCTTTGAATTTCTATCCATATTTTAGAATAGGGAGTTTATTCTATGAAAAAACCCTTCATAAATTTAATTAGAAGAGCATTAAATACGTGAATCAGACTGAGGATGTAGTTCAGTGGTGGATGGCTTCCCTAGCATGTATGAGCCCCCTGGATTTGATCTGCAGTGCCACACACACACACACACACACACACACACACACTCTCACACTCTCACACACGCAGGCACACATATGCATGCAAATGCACATGAAATCAATTTGGAGAGAGTTGTAACATGTTAGAAATACCGATTTTTTTCAATCAATGAACATGGTACATTTCTATGTTTTAAACGTACCTCTTTAGTTTTGCCTATATTTTCTAGTTTTCAGTACACAAGTCATATACATCTCCTGTTGATTTTATACCCACTATTCCCATTCTTAAAGTTCTTTTGAAAAATATAATTATCCTACAACTCTTAAATACACAACTCTTAAATCCCACAACTCTTAAATATATAGCCTTAAATATACGTTTTAGTTTGGATAATTTCTATGGACAGATATTCAATGTAAATTATTCTTTGCTCTATCCAGTCTGCTGATTAGCCCATTTGAGGAATTTTTATCTCTAATATCATGCTTTTTCTTACATTTTTGGCATTCTTTCTGTGTGTGTGTGTGTGATTTCAGTTTGAAGTTCAGACTAGCCCAGGGTATAGCCCAGGGTGGCTTCAAACTCTTGGCAATCCTCCTGTCTCAGCCTCCCAAGACATTTCTGGCATTCTTTATTTTTTTGGTACTGGGAATTGAACTCACGACCTCAGGCTTAACAGGCAAGTGCTTATGCCACTGAGCTGTCTTATTTGACTTCTAAAACAATTTCCATCTCCACTTTGAAATTGCCCACCGTTCAAGAATATGTCATACCATTAGGTCCTTTAACATTCAATCATAATTACTTTAAATAATTTTAAGCTCTTGATCACCATTAGGCTTCTGTTGACTAATCTGTCTTCTGATAAGCTTTTCTCTGTGTGTTTTTGAGTGTCTCATAATTGCTTGTATGTGGAAAGAGAATGGTAGAAACTGAGGTGAGTTATACTTTGGTTCCAATTGTAGTTGCCTGTCAGGTGCTGGGATTCGGAGTTGACATCAAGCACCCTTCTGTTTGGAACAGACACAGTACAACAAGCAGCCACAAGAGCGCACTAAAAACCCTCAGGAAAGAGCACCTGCAGAGCTGCTGCAGGAAGTGGCCGGGACCATAGCATAAGTGTGTTCAAAGCCAGGGGAGAATTTTAAGGGAGATTCATGGAAATGTGTTCTAGTGAAATAACATCTTTAAATTCAAACATCACCACATTTAGTGGTCACACCTCATACATGCAGCTTAGATTACTTTTTCTGCTCTCAGAGGACCATTGGGGAAATAAGAGAAACATGAAGAAACTATCAACTGGAAAACAAATCACTAAGAAGGATAGTGATGAGAACCTAGATAATTCTCTCATAATTCCTTACTCAACCCTTAGGAATTATTTTCTTTTGGTACCAGGAGTTGAACTCAGGACCTTGTGCTTGCCAGGCAGGCACTATATCCCCAGCAGGAATTATTTTCTGTTCTTTGATCATTATGATTTTACAGTCAAATTGATGTCCAAATTCTATATTAGTATTGATATACAGGGGAAGAATTATAATGGGCTCATGTTTCTAGCAGCAAAAAGATCAATAAAGAAAAGTACGTTTGCTGGAAGGTGATAAAACATGGAACAGGGACTTGTGGTAGAGGGATGAGCCTATATCACACAATAGAAGACTGTGAAAGATCATTGATGAGGGCCTTGTGTTAGTTACAATGATAGTAAGATGCAGCCGTTGCCCTCCAGAGCTGAGAGGATATCAGAGTGACACACACTGGAACCGATCACCAGAGCACAGGGTGAGGTGTTGAGGGACACCCACAGGGAGGGCCCAGTTCTCAAGGGTGCAGGGCAGGTGGTGGGCAGGGAGGGAAGACACCCTGGGGAACGTGCAGATGTGACAACCTGAGCTGCTGCTGAAGGATGAGTAGGAGTCAGCTTCTATCTTGCAAGCGTGTTTTATCATCAAGAACAATAAATCACTCAGGCAGCAGTTTGCGTTTTTATGGTGAGCAGTTCCAACAGCAGCCTTTATTCCGCCTATCATAACACTCATCATGCCGTGTGCTAATTACCTGTGCCCCTGTCTGTCTCTCCACCAACCTCTGCGCTCTGTGCTGACAGGAGCCCATAGTTGGGTTGTGGGCATCTAGCACCATCCCCGGTGCAGAGGGATAAATAAAAACAAAACCCAAAATATTTTACACACAGACATTAGAAATAACAGCAGGAGGAATAATATGACACTCCATTAAAATATAGGTAAACTTCAGAGGAAGCTTGAATGTACTTTACTTTTAGTCAATATTGATAATACTGGGCTTGTATCTTTAATCTGCTATAAAAGATTCAGAGGCCTACTATAGTGGTGTAGGCCTGTAATGTCAGCACTCTGGGAGGCTGAGGCAAGAGGATTGCAAGTTTAAGCCCAGCCTGATGATTTTCCACTGTCTCAAATAATAAAATAAAAAAGAGGGCTGGGGGATATAGCTCAGTCTAAAGGCCTTGTTCAATTCTCAGGATCACAGAAAGAAAGGAAGAAAGACAGAAAGACAGAAAGACAGAAAGACAGACAGAAAGAAAGAAAGAAAGAAAGAAAGAAAGAAAGAAAGAAAGAAGAAGGAAAGAAGGAAAAAGAAAAGAAAGGAGAAGAGATAAAGGACGGGAGAAAGAAAGATTAAGGGAAGAAAAGACTGACTCAGATGTTAGACTACTAGATTACAGTTTACCACACAGAAGCGCCAAAGAGACAGTACAAAGGGTAATGTTCTTACCATTTCCACATGAAAAGCATTAACTTCCAAACTCTTCATGTTGCTATTAATTTCATGACAAAAATTTCTTATGAAAAAATAACCCAGGTGTTTAATCACTCAAGTTTTTTTTTTTTTTTTCGGTACTGGGGATCGAACTCAGGACTCTGAGCTTGCTAGGCAAGCGCTTATTCCACTGAGCTATATCCCCAGCCCAACCCAGGTGTTTAAGAGAAGCACTGTATGCAATACCCCAGCATGAAGAAGTGGAAAATCATCTAGTATCCCTGTGTTCACCAGCAAGAAAGCAAATGTCAGCTGGAGGGTTAGTGCTCTTACCTGAGCATGGTCAGAAGAAAAACATCCTACTCTCTGAAGGACAACACTGAGTGCAATAAACTACAGTCAATAAACTACATCCTACATAGAAAATAGCGATAGTTCTTTTTGTTTTCGGTACCGGGGATTGAACTCAGGAGCTTGCGCTTGCCAGGGAAGATCTTATGCCACTGAGCTAAATCCCCAGCCCTCACAGTTCTTAGATATTAGGGTGCATCAGAATCGCCCAACGGGATGGTAGAGCAGATTTCTGGGCTCTATCACTGGTATTTCTAACTTAGGAGATCTGGGTGCGGCCGAGTCTGTATTGCAAACTCATTCCCAAGAAGCTGATTTTGCCTTTTGTGGGCAATCCACGAACCACAACTGGACTACGTCAACCTCTTACCTTTTACCAAAGTCTCACTAAAGTGGCCCTTATTATATCCTTCTCTTGAGGGGGGCGCCTAGGGGGTGTTTGAGACAGGGCCTTGAAGTGGCCTTGACCTTGCAGTGTTTCTCCATCTTCACCTTCCTCAGTGCCGGGTTACTGGTGTGCGCCACAGAGCCTGGCTATCCTTTCACGTTCCATTTAAATTTAAACATGTCTCTTCATCTTAAAAAAAATGGAAGACTTTCTTTTGTAAATCTCCTATTTGGGAATTCCTTAAAAATGCTTGGAAATAAGTAGGCATGACCCGTTGCAATAAACAGACATTTGCATTGCATTCCCTTAACAGTGTTCCAAGGTGAAAGGTCAGAAATATTACAGCACAATGAAATGAGAAGACCAGGACTTGAGATTTCCTTCCGGTGACATGACAATTGAAATAACTTGAAAACTCTATTATGACAGTAGAAGAAATGTTAGAAATAAGGTTCACTTTAAATATT
The DNA here is from genome assembly GCA_004027595.1 of Dinomys branickii. Classification (NCBI taxonomy): domain Eukaryota; kingdom Metazoa; phylum Chordata; class Mammalia; order Rodentia; family Dinomyidae; genus Dinomys; species Dinomys branickii. The sequence goes on from PVLD010012751.1 coordinate 44,807, forward strand.
AACTGAGTCAGCGTTCTTTAATGACTTAAACCCAGAGTCACAGTGCCTGGATTTGAATGCCTGACTTAATTACTATTAATTAATTGTACCACTGGCTCAGTTTCTTAATCTATGAAGCTGGGTAAATATTATTACGTGTCTTATAGAGAGTTATATGAAGATTAAATGTAAGGTATTTGTTTATTTAAATACTGGGACTGGAACTCAGGACCTTGCACTTGCCAGGCAGGCACCGTGCTTATGAGCTATATCCCTGGCCCATACAAGATGTTTGGGACAATACCTGGCCCACTGTCTATGCTCTTATATAAGTATTAACCGTTATTATTGTTGCTGTAACTGTGTAGGATTGAAGCCAGGGCCTTGCACAGTCTAGGAAAGAATGACTACGACACCAGCCCAACTGTTACCATTACTGTTGTTGCTGCTACAGCTCAGCAGACCCACTGTACTGACAGGTTCCGCACCTGCGCATCCAACCAAGCTCAGCTCGATTCTAAAAGCAACCCTTATAGATATGGCGATGACTGTGTCCATACTGAGCACTTTGATGGGATTTCTGTTCCGGCCATTTGTCCTAAACAATGCAGTATGCCAACTGTCTACACAGGCATATTATGTCATATTAGGTATTCTTATAATCTAGAGATATTTAAAGTATATGGAAGATGTATGTAGAGTGCACGCAAATATCATGCCACTTCATGGGAAGAACAGGAACATGTGTGAATTTCAGTGCCCTGTATATAGGTAGGGGCTAGTTTGAAACCAGGCTCCCATGGGTGCCAAGAAATGGCTGCAGAGTTGCACCAAGAAAAATGGGAGGAGCAGGTGTTCAAATTTAGAGTGGAAAACTGGAGCATGCAGTGTGGGTCACTGGTGTCTGTGATCTGAGGACTTGGAATTTTATGCCTACATAGAAGGCTGCCTAAAAGTGTATCCTTAGTCAGCAAGTTTCCACTTACCAGATAAGAAAGTTATTTTCCCTCAGCTGAGTTCTGGTTAGAAAAAGCCTTCCTCAGAAATGTAGAACTATAGGCTTTTGACTCCCATGCCTACGGAGTTCAGTTTATACTCCTGCCTTTGTCTGGAGTCCATCAAATTGAGAAATGAGCATAAAAGTTAACCCTGGGCTGACATTCTAGCACACATCAAAGAAGAAAATACAAAATTGCTCTAAAGAGGGACTTGTAAACTAGACCGGCTTTAATCCATACATCAAAGTTCTATGAATATGAGCCTAAACATCAAAAATTACCGAACATGTCTGAAAATAATCCATCATGAGTTAGAGTGAACGGGCACAGAAAGATTTAGCTCTAAGAATCTTATGTAATAAAACACTATATAGAGATGATCGTGTAAAAGGAAGATCATATTTAAGATACTTAAAAATTCAAATTCTATGTTAAAAATCTAGAACTTAGAAAATGAGAAAGTCCTGCTTTTTTCCTGTGGGTCTGGGAATTGAAGCTAAGACATTGCAATGACCTAACTCCACAGAACTTTTTAATTATTTTAAATTTTGAGACAGGGTGTCGCACAATTGTCCAGACAGGGCACACACTTGAAACCCTTCTACTTCAACTTCCCAAAGTTCTTGAATTACAGGTATGTACCACTGTGCTGGGCAAAAAGAAGGAACTCTTGGCTAAAAACTGGAATTTCAAAATCATAGTCACAATAATTTCTAATAATCACAGGTAAAGAGATGATAAACTAGGAGGAAGATCTGAAGATAATTACAGCAGATGCAGCGACTACAGAGAAAGAAAACAGGAGCAGAAAAGCACAGGGTGACGCTCTATCCTTGTTTGCCTGCAATTTTTCTGATTTGAGCACTAAAAACCCCACATCCTAGAAAACCCTTTAGTTCTTGGAAGATTTGAATGGTCGGCTACCTGTAGTGGATTGACAACTGGTGGTCAACCTATAACCCCCAGCTGAACTGAGCAAGCGTGGTGCGGGATGTGGGAGGCCTGACTTGGGACTGTTGCCAACAGCAGAAGGGGCAGAATGGGAGAAAAACTAGTGGAGTTGTTGGGAGCTGGGAGAAGCTGTAAGGAGCTGTTGGTTCTCTTGGAAGAGCTTCTCACACTGGCTTTCCTGATGAACGTGGCTGTTTTCATCCTCTGAGGATCTCAGGACCTTGCTGGCACTCCAAATAGCTTCGGTTCACTTTAGGGGCGCTCTGGTCCTCACTGTGGGCTTTGCTTCCTGGCTCCAGAGGAGAAGATAGTGCACTGCCGGTCTCCATAGAAGCTTGCTGCATTCACTTCCCTGATGGGAACTCAGCTGTCCTGACCATCAGAGGAGCTCGGGGCCTCACTATTGCTGATGATGGCCGTGGTACCTTTTGGGGGAGCTCTGGTTCTTACTCTGAGCATTGCGTCTAGTACAGATCCCTCAACCTGCTAGCACAGATCCTTCATCCCGCTGGTACAGACTTTCTAGATTCCACCACTGACTATGGGGCTTCCCAGTGTAAATCTGTGAAATAGGTCTGCAAGAGACATTGTTGTGGGCTCTGGACCTCCAGCTGGATTTGTAGGAGGCAGTATTATGGATTCTAGGTATTCATCTGGACTCATGTAGGACATTATCATGGGATCCAGGCCCTCTGCTGGATTCTTTGGTCTCTAGTGTGTGGGCAGATTTCCTGTACTCTCTTGTATATGATTCTTTGGGTGACTATTACAAGTAATCTTATAAAATATGAGTCCTGTATTATATTGTTTCCCTTGCAAAATATTGCCCAAACCATGACACTACCCTAGGCAAAGATGAGTGGAATGACTGAAAAGAATGAGAAAGTCCAACTGAGAAATTCCACTGTGAAAGAATATCAAGAATTGGGGAGAAGGAATAGCTGAAGAGGTAACTACTGTGGATTTTCTTGAACGCACAGCTATGAGCTCTAAATATAAGAGAATAAGAACTTCACAATCTAAGAATCATGGACATCAAGTGCTATAATTTAGATTTCAAATGTCTTCCCAAAGCCTCATGTGTTTGGAGAGTGTATAGATCCTGGGGGATGCAATATTCATTGGTGGCTTCAGCAACTAATGCAGGTGGGGCACGGTTGGAGGTGGGACCTTGACCATGTGACCTGGGAGAGTGGATTCTCGCCCGGGGCTCCTGCTCTTGCTCTCTGTGTCCTGGCCTTCCACGAAGTGAACAGCTGTCCTCCACCAGGTCCTTCCACCATGCTGTTTCTGCCTTGGAGCAGCCAACTATGGGCTAAAGGATGAGCTGAAAGGAACCCCTCCTCCTTTAAGCTGTGGGTGTCAGTTGTTAGGTCTCAGCAACAGAAAAGTAACTAGTACATCAAGAAAGATAAAAAAGAAACATACTCTGCAACAAACAAAGACAACAGAAAGAAACATACCAAGATCATCATAGTGAGATTGCAGACACCAAAGACAGAGCATAACAATTTAGAATTACCACAGAAAAAAAAATTACTTACAAAGGAATAAAATTCAGACAGGAAGGAGACAATGTAAATAGTATGCAGAAGTCAATATAATATAATAGCACTTTTAAAGGCCTGATTTGAAATAACTTGCCACATCAATTTTATACCCAGCTAAAACATACTTACAGGAAGTGGAAGTCTCACACTCACTGTTATAAATGTAGCATCCCTGTGGGCGGCCCAGCCATCTCCAGATCAGGCTTGGCCTTCCCCAGTAGGGAGATACAAGGGCTGGCCTCTGCTGACCACCTTTCTAGCAGTTCTATGTAGCAAAGTGAAGCAGCTAGGGTTCATAAAAGAGCTTAATCCATAGATGTACAGAATTAATTCAGGCTCTTCTGAGTGATCTGCCAATAGCAGGACATCAGATTTTTGTGATTAATGGCAATGTAGAAGATAAGAAATGAGTGAATGAAGTGGAAAGCCACAATTGAGGTTCTCTAAATGTGAGCCAGGATCTTAAAAGGGGGAGGGGGAAGGGAGGGAAAAAGAGAGGTCATTGTTGAGAAAAATAATCATTTAAGGAAAGTTGACTCTCACAGACCTTAGTATTGGATGAAGAAGAAAAAACATTCCTTGATGAATTCCTAAATGCAAGCCCACCCACACCTGGATTTAGTATTTGCATTCTGCCTCAGTAATCCCCCAGGGCTTCTGCCAAAGCAAAGGCAAATGTTCTTTAGAAAAAAGGAATTGTAATTCAGGTTTTGCCATATATAGTTGTATCACAGAAATATAAATGTCTGCATGTGTATGTATGTATCGGTGTATGTGTATTTTATTAATATATAGTAATGCATTTTCTGATCAGTATTATAGAACACTTTTATTCAAGCAGCTCGATATGTCATTAATGCTACAATGGAACTCCTTTTAGAATTCAGTAGTTGCCAGCTACTTGTTCAGATACACAAGCCTGAAATCTCTTGCTCCAGATTTCATAAAGGCTTTATGTGATGTTCAATGAACTTCCTCAGTTATGCAATCAATGTTTGACATTCTAAAAGTTTAAGTCATCTGGTTTATAGTTTAAATTTAATAAAATTATACAACTCCCTGGATCTTTAATTACATACTTATCAAGCCATATATAGTTAGTCCTTCCAAAAGGACTCTTTTAGTCAAAATAATAACCTTCTTTTTAGTATTTCTTCAACCACTAGCGGCCTCTAACAAAAGTTGTGATTGTGGGGGTTTTCCAACAGGTACATATGTTCTGATACTCTCTTTAATACCAGCACAGTATGAGGCATGTGGTGAATTATTTAATGTTTAGTGCAAATGGAGAAAGAGAAGAGAGGAGGAATTAAGAGTGGGATGGAAGTGGAGAGGGGTTGATGTTCTTGGGGTTAAGCATTAGTTTAGATTCTATAATGTTCTGGAACTGTAATTGAATGTCTCCAGGTCTTCCTAGGTGCCAATTTCCATGGCACCACAGTGTCCTGTCAATATCTGTCTCTACTTCAAGACCTTCTGGTCCCCTCCCCAGGGACAATTTAAATACATTCAACAGCCACCTTTCTACTGAACTTCCTCTCCACAACACTGAGTCAGCAAACTTCCTGTGGCTCCTGCCACCTCCATGGGGTACTGCCACATCTCAGGAAGAAAGCTGGACAGCAGAGTGTCAGTGTTCATGGCAAAACTTCCAGGGTGTCACTGTGACCCCTCAGTTCTTCCCATCTTGGAGTCAAGACCTCTCACTGTGGACATGAGAATAGGGTCTCCCATAGGGCTAAGTTCTGGATTGTCAGATATCATCTCATTCTCTCCATCTCATTGCTCCTGTTCTTGACCCAAGATACAAAAAAGACTCCTGGGTTCTCTAGCCATGCTGCCCCACCCACTGATGATGGGTGGTGCCTGTGTTCCAGCTTGGGCCCCAATGGGTTGCCTATTACAAAGTGCTGTCTTATTCATCCACAAAGCATCTATGGTGCTACTGTTCGCAAAATGCCATATGAGACATTATGGCAGACACAGGAGGATACAGCTTCCATGAGAGTTGATGTTTGTACCTCACACAAGTGGCCAAGGAGTACAATCATAGATTTTTGCTCCAAAGAATCTCATTAACCCTGATATGTTTGGAAATAACACTTAAAAATATAACTAGGGACCATGAGAGGCCATGCCAGATAAAAGGGAGGACTAAATCATTCCCACAGATGAAAGAATGACGGTGAGGTTTATTACTCAGGAAGTTGAATTAAAAAGTTTGAGGAGCTTATATCAAGGACATGCTTGTCTATGAGAAGCCATTGTCTCTCAGGACCAAAACTACCACCAAGTTGTGCATACTTCTAGAAGCTACAGTAAGTCTTTTACTGAGGTCCTGCCTTGGATTAGTGAGTATCTGGGGCCAGAGGAACATGTCTTCCTTCACAAGGACATCTCATCATCTGTCTCGTGATGGAAGATGACAAGATGATGGTAGACAGAGGAACAATTCATTCAGAACTGACACCTGACCAGCTAATTGTCAAGAGGAACATAAACCATAACTCTAATACCTGAAAGAGAGATGCTTATGACCATGGGGAGGGAAATGTAACCAAAGTGGTTCCCACTGTGTGGAAAGGTATACCAGACAGATGTATTCAGTCTTTCAAAAACTGAAGTCTTCTACAGCCTGGACTTCTCTTCGAGCTGGAAAACTATGGGGGTCCATGCATATAGGTGGAGATAGATCTCTAAGTGAAAAACACACTGGACTCTAGACACTTGTGAAAAGTGAACAATGTCAAAGATTGCATCATTACTTAACATTAGTCATATGTTGAAATCATAATATTTGAGTTAAATAAAATATATTTTAAAATCATTTCACTTGTTTGTGATTTTTAAATGTAGCTACTAGAAAATTGTAAATTACATTGTGTAATGGTTGATTCATTGTGTCAACTTGAGAAGTCTAGAAGCTTAACTAAGTAACTCAGAAATTCTACATCTTGGGGAGTAGAGGACATGCCCTAGGGTGGATGCTTACATTCCAGGATATGATAATGGTTGATTCATTGTGTGAGTATGAGAAGTTTACATGCTTAACTGAGTGACTTGGCAAGGGCCCAGGGTCCTCACTTTGTGAACATCCTGAGCCCGTGCAGGAGCGGGGCATGGAGATAGTGTGAGTGTAAAGGATGCGCCTTAGGGTGGATAGCCTGCCTATAATGTGAGGGAGGAAAAGAGGTTTGCTTCCCCTCTTTTTCTCCTGTTGCTTTTGTTGTCTTCCACCACCATGAAGAATTGCCCCTCTGCCATGTGCCACCCTACCTTAGAGCCAGCTGATTATGGACTGAAATCTCTATAAACTGTGAGCTAAATAAATCTTTCTTTCCTTGATTTGGGTGTAGTGTATTTTGTTTCAGCAACAAGAGAAAAGTAACCAAGACGTATTTTAAACTCGTATTATAATGCAATCAAATGGTACAGTTTTAGATGTGACCACATTGTCTTAATCACTCTCCTTATTCCTGGATAATGCAACTGACACCTGCAAGTTAATGCAGGGGAGGTTTATTGGTTCACAGTTGTAGAGGCTTCAGTCCATAGCTGGCTGGCTACAAAGATGAAAGCTGGAAGGGTGTGGTGGAGATCTGTTCAAGGCATGGTGGCCAGGAAGCAGAGCGATAAGAGGGAGCTAGGGAGGGAGGTAAACCCTTCCAGGAGGAAGTGGCCTCTTCCCACCAGCCCTTCCTCCTAACAGCAAGTTAGCTATAGGTTGTGTAGTTCAGTTACCTTCCAAAAGCCCCATCTCTGCGCACATGAGTCTTTGGCAGGACATCTAAATGCACCATAGTATATATTTACTGTATTTATAGAGCATAACGTGGAGCCTTTTGTGTTTAGATGAAATATCCAGTAAAAACACTTCTAACAGGTTATCACAGTTAGAAGTGATAAATAGATAAATATGTATTATTTATTTGCAGCAGACATCAACCCAACTTTCTGTCACTGCACTGCAATTCAAAAGAAGGGATACCACAGTGGACTACAGTGGCACATACCTGTAATCTCAGCACCTTAGAAAGCTGAGGCAGAAGGATTCCCAGTTCAAATTAGCTTGGGGAACATAATTACTTAACTAGTATGTGTATCAAAATAAAAAATCTTTAAAATGGTGTGGGAATATGGTACATGGACAAGGCCTTGAGTTCAATCTCCAGAATTAAAAAAAAAAAAAGCACGCTATGAAGAAGGCTAGAGCTAGGAAACAAGACCACTGACAGCCAATGACACGGCCACTTGCAACACAATGGGCTACACGAGCTGGCAGAGACAGTGAAATGACATCAGCCCCCAACATCCTGTGGCCACTATGAACTGCGGTTATTTGTCCCAGCTGCAAAGAAAAATGTCCCCAGGAATAAATATTCCATGATTCTGAGGTCTCCGAATCAGAAGGTTGAAAAACAAGGCCAATGGCTGTGTGAACACCTGGTCCTGAACTGCACACCGCTACCTCCCCCAATTTGAATGCTGAACAACTACGCTTAACAAGAGGTCATAGGATGGCCTGAGTCACATGACAAGATTGGTGTCCTCAGACAAGAAGGTGGGACACCAGACACTAGACCTCTCTTCCTCTCCACAGGAGCGCAGAGAAAGGACCGTGAGAGGACACAGCCTCCTCCACAACCCAGGAAAGAGCCCGTTCCAGTCTCAGAATCACCCTGATTCTGGACTTCCAGCTCCAGAACTGAAAGAAAATAAATGTCTCTGTTTAAAGCACCCAGCCGGAAGTATTTTATGTAGGAGTCCAGGGCAAACTAAGACAACTCTTTGCTAAGAGATAGGCTCTTTCTTGCTGTGCACCTAGGCTGGTCTCAGGCTCCTAAGCCAAATGATCCTCCCACCTCAGCCTTTGAATACCTGGGATTATAGTACACACCATGGCTCCTGATCAACACTACTCTTAAGGAGAATTCTATAGGAAGAGTTTATAAGACCATTTCATTGTATTTTTAACCCCATTTCTTCTGTTGCTCTCACGACATCATCAAAGGGAGACTGTTCTGATGTCTCAGCAGTGACATAGAACCACAAAGGAAAGCCAGGAGCACAAACCTCAGGAATGGTAACTTCTGGCCCTGAAAGAATATATTTTCAAATTTCTCACTGCTGAGAAGAGACTGCTGAGATATATGCCTTAGGACTTTTCCAAACTTTTTGTTCCTTTTTTGCTGAAAAAGAGCTCTGAAATTCGAAGAGAAGTAAAAAACCTTTTACCGCTGATGTCATTCTAATGAATACCTAAGAGATTTTTATCTTGTTCTTTTATCTTATATTCATACTGGCCCTTAATTTAATATGTCTTCAGCTAGGTATCTCATTAATAAGAGGAAACTCTAAAATCAGACCATTACCTATACAAAACTGATACAACAGAACATTTATTTTAGTTCTGGACAGCTATCAACCTTCCCTGGCATTCAGACTCTTGTGTGAAACCAGTTTAAAAATACAGCTGTGGAGTTGCAACTGGGGAAGGGTCTAGGGTGGGCCCCAGGCTTTGGATTTAAAGTACTCTCCAGGAATCCTGGTGTCAAACCCTAGAGCACACTTAGAAACACGATTCACCATTTTAAGCACATATGAAGAATAATTCATTTTAAATCCACTCAGAAGCACACTTCCTCTTGGCTGTGTGTCTGCCGTTGTTACAATTATGCTAGGAAACAGCCGTGGGTCCCATAGCTTTCAGTCTTAGTTGGATCTTCCGCAGTGGAAATTTGAACAAGAATTTATTTGTGTTAGCTTCAAACGCAAAACATATGCCAGAAAAACTTCACCTAGAAAGGGTAGGTTTTTTTTAAAGGTGTAAAGAACACCTGCATCCCCTGAGAAGGTTTGATCTAAAATGCACAATGAAAAGGGAAATGTATTCATTCATCCAACAACTATGCACCAGTAACAGCATTGCAAAGTGCAATCATTCAGGCCACAAATGCAGGGAGTATTGTGGTAGCGCTTGGAGAGACAGGATGCGGAGGTGTGTCCTCATGGGCTCAGTGTTCGGGAAGAGAGGAGGGCGTGGGCACAGGTGATCAGCGCGGAAGTCAGGTGCCAAGGAAGTGCAAGGCAACCATTGGGCAAGCAGGGGACGGAGCATTCAGGACAAGTGCAGGAAAGGCTGGCCAGGGCCAGATGATGACCAGTGTTTTGTGCTAAGTGAGTGGGTTTGCTGTTACAACTCCTAAGAGCCATGGCATTTGGCAGATTTAAAAAACTTTTTTCATTTGTATTTTGTTTATTTTTTGTACTAAGGACTAAACTCAGGCTGTACACCCCTAATCCCTTTTTAGAAACATGTTTTACTTTGAAAGGTCTCACCAAGTTGTCCACGGTGGGCTCCAAGCTGCGGTCCTCCTGCCTCACCCTCCCAGAAGGGTGAGATTACAGGCATGCACCAACTACCACACCTTGCTGAGGGTGGCATATTTCAAGGAAGGAGGAGGTGACCTGCAGTCACTCCCTTGAGAATGACGGAACATCTGCCAAGAGCCCAGCATTGGGTGGGACTGCCCCCCTGAACCACTGAGGAGTCCCTGAGCAGACTCCCCACCCAGGCCCTGCCCAGCCTCCCCACTGAGGATCCAGGACAGGGTGATTTAAGATCCTTCACAGGGTTTCTGATGAGCCAGTTAGATCGGTGACCACTGCTGCAACATATATTTAATATATATGTTTCTATCCATCTATACATCTGTCAATCAAAGGATCTTTTTAAGAGAACTTTCTGAGGAGTCCATGTTTGCAGCATGTGCTGCTTGCCTCATTTGGGGAGTTGGTGCACAGGTGCAATGCATCTCTATTCTCCTTACTCCCTCCCCACCTCAGCCTCTGTGTCCCCTTCCCATTTGCAAAAGATCTGCTGTATTTTCTTCTGTCCTAATATCTATCTTATACTTCACTTCTCAAATTCTAGTGGTACCTCAGTTCATGAACTTAATTTTCTCCATGATTCTGGTCACAAACTAAATTGAATAAGAATGAAATCATAATTCCCTATAAGGTCAACACTGAACCTAACCACTGAATTTAATTCAAATTTTGTCTGATGGAGACCACTACAAAGCAGGCATGAACAGGACTTAAATTAACCAATTGGATTTTCATGTTTACTTGTGAGTCTGCCCAAGGCCTAGGCTCCTTGTCTGGAGACGGGCAGTGTACTCATAGTAAGTGAACTTTTGTGAGTCACAAATCCCTAATAAAGCCTGTAATGGCAGGTGAAGCCAGAAAATCTCAAAAAATAAGACAAGGTCACAGGCAAGGACACCTGGATCCAACCGCAACTACATAAAGACTGTAGCCTCAGGTATCTCACTCCTGGGTGGATTAACTTAATACTTTACTTGGAGAAATCCTTGAGTGGTTCTGCCCTTCTTGAACACTCCCCTCCCTTCCTATGATAACTATATAAATATGGGCCACCCAGAGAAGTTCTTGGTCTTAGCCCCAAGACAATCTCAAATTCTGTGAGAGGGCTTTGATCCCCCTGGAGTCCTGAAATCATTGTATTCACCTTTGCCATACACTCTGGATATTGCAGATTTGATCAGCCCACAGTAATGAAGGGATATTATTAACCTGATACTTGTCCAACTCTTTTTGTGACCAGAATTGTGGAGTGAATCAAGTTTGTGAACTGAGCTATCACTGTATTTATACTTTGGATTTCTCAGATAAGAGAAACCATGTGCTATTTAACCTTATGTGTCTGATTTATTTCACTTAATATTATGGTCTCAAAAAAAAAAAAACATTATGGTCTCAAGGTGTATCTATTTTCCTAGCAATGATTCAAGTTTCTTCTTCTTTATTGCAGAGTAGTATTTCACTGAGTGCACATATCTTATTTTCTTTGTCCATTCATCTGCTGATGGACATATAGGCTGCTTCCAAGAGTTAGCTATGATGAATGGTGCTGATAAAAGCACAGGTTACACACATCATTGCCATATAATGTCTTTAACTCTCCTGAGATGATACCCACAAGGAGAACAGATGGGTGGAATGGGATTTCTGGTTTAATGTTTTGAGGACTCTACATACTGACTCCCACCATGGTAGTATTAGTCTACATCCCCTAAGAGGGTAGCAGGGTCCTTTTTGCCATGCAGCCTCAGCATTCTAAACCATGGTTTTGGATTAACCACATTCAAGTCCTTTGGAAGTTAACTCACACTGCTGAATTTCTGACTCTGACCTCACCCTCATGCATTGGGCTCTAACTCTGGGTTTCTAACAGACTCTACCAGGCCCTTGTTGCATTCTACTGAAGCATAAAATTTCAGTTACTTGGCAGATGACTTCGACTTTCCTCAATCACGCATAGTGGCATAAAGAAGTACATACATTTTACACCACTTCACTATAAAAATAGACATCACATTGAGTTTTAAATGACCTGTTTTATAGTAGAACTGGGGGGATAGAAATGCAGCTATAGACAGTGAGAAATGAGGATATAACTCTGATGTCAGAGATACATGAAAGTACCGCAGAATAATGTAGGGAACCATGATTAAGTCACATATTTGATCTGCCCAACCCAAAATATCAGATTTAATCCTCTTTGTGACTTCAAAAATCTGTGTTTTGTAAAAAGGAACATAACATGCTTATGTTGGGGCATTGATTAATGCTCATAAACTCTCATGGAGAGCTTTTATGTTTTCATCCTGCAGGACCCATGAAATGCACACTTCCTGTTTATCAACTCTGTGTAAATTGTCCTGGCATTTCTGTGTTGGGATAGGAGCTTGTAACAGTGTTCAGTGGCACTGTTGCACCATGGTGTCTGACAGGCAAAGTGTTGCTTACCCTGGGCTCTGCATTTCTTTTGGATTTATGGGCTAAAGTCTGAGCTTCCTGCATGATGAGAACCCAGATCTTTACAGTTTATTCTCATAACAAAAACTACCATGCATTCTAGCTACTCCTGGTTCCTTGCAAAAAGAAAACACTTTTGATCCATGTTGCCTTTAAGGCTTGGTGAAATATGCACAGTTACCTATACAAGATGTGATTGAAAAGATGAAGAATGTTCAAGTTAAAACATATTACTACAGTAACAGAGACATTGCCACAAATCGCCCTCAAGTCCTCTCTCTCACTTCCAAACACACTCATCCCATCACCCTTGCCACTTTCTGCAGCAGCTCTGGAGTCCTTTTTGCTGAGGGTCTTTAGTTGTGCTGTTCTGGTGGCCTCAATGTCCTGAATCATTCCAGATGTTTCCATTTCATGGTCATTTTGACTTTAGGGAAGAGCCAGAAGTCACAGAGCATCAGATCCAGAGCATAAGGTAGATGAAGGCATGAAGAAAAGTAGATCTGTGGATGAGGGTGCAGCGCCATGTTTTTATGAGCCTGCCTTTCCATTGGGTGGCGCTGGGCAGCAGCAGTCACCAAACTGTTGACCACACCCCGTGATGTTCACAAAAGGACACTTCCAGAACTGCTTTAGAAAGTGGCAACTTCCGGGAAGATGGCGACCAGGTGAGCGGCAGAGGGAGTCTCTCCCAGAGACCGATCTTTTGCGCGCGGGTGCCCGGTCCGTGGATGCAAAATTCCAACTGATCGGGCTGCTCTCCGCGGCATGAGCATTAAAGGGCCGGCTGGACAAGCCAGGTGGCGAGAAGTGGGCGGATCCTGAGAGCTGGGCGCCCGAGAGATCAGTGAGGCGCTTCGGCCGCAGCTCAGCTCAAATCGCGTACAGCCAAGAGAGCGATTGCGGTGGGAGGAAAGCCTCCAACTCCTGAACCCCATCAGCTCGGAGACGGCTGTAACCAGGATTTGTTGGAGGCAGTGGAGCAGAGGAAACTCAGAGAACGAGCTACTGGAACAGATTGCGCCAATCTGGGCAGCGTTCCAGGATCCTGCTCAGAGCCCCGCCCCCGCAGCCAGCGCTGCGCGAACTGGAGCGGCTGTGATCGGCGGGATTTCTGAGTCGGGAAAAAGCTCGATCCACGGAGATACATCTGAACGGCATTCCTGCCTGCAGGAACCCAGGGTGAGTTGAGTGGGCGCTCTAACTGGTTTTTCCTGAGTCAGGAAGAAGCTCTGCCCAGGGAGTGACATCAAAGCACCTTTAAGGACTGCGGGATCTCCCGGGTAGGAAGAGCTAGCTAGGCGCCCCTAGGGGATTTGTGAGGGAGGAAGGAGCTCCACTCAGGGAGGAACACCTGAGTGGCCTGTCTGCAAGACACCTGGGGCGGCGACCTGTTTATACGCCCCAGCCAGGGCTTGGGGTAGGGAGTAGAAGCGGAAATCTCAGCAGACAGCTTAAGGGACGTTCTCCCAAAGAGAAGGAATCATTGGAGCAGCCTCTGCAGCAGACCTTTGCCTGCTGAAGTGCCTGGGGAATTTATAGCTCCACATTTTGAATCTGATACCCCAAAATGGGAAAACAGAGGAACAAAACGCAGTCTCAAAACTCAACCCCACCCAGAACAAGTTTTGAATGTGAGGATACAGGGGAACCAGGAAATCACATACCTGCAAGTTATGAAACGATTGCATCCGAAATGAAACAACTCCAACAGGCCATAAAAGAGCTTAAAGCAGAAATAAGCCACATACCCGCAATGATTTCTC